>JAUELK010008674.1:2500-14263 GCA_031471215.1 Gastropteron pacificum | reverse complement strand
TCTGTCTGTCTGTCTGTCTGTCTGTCTGTCTGTCTGTCTGTCTGTCTGTCTGTCTGTCTGTCTGTCTGTCTGTCTGGAGGTCCTCCAAGTTCCTGTAGGCCTTCTCGCTGAGGGACAACATCCTTGTTGGCCATATTTATTGTCTGCAAAGAGAAATGTAGAACAAATGAAATCTTTCACAAAGCTTTCATCTGTTTGGTTGTCCATCCCTGTATTCATAACACAGGTTGATGCAAATACACCAAAATTGAAACGGTTCATTTTTAAAACACCTGCATTTTGCGCACCGTGTCCTGAGCAATCTTAGTCAAACCGCTCTGTGGCGACTGCGTGTTGGCTTCAGCAAAAAGCAGAGCTCATAACACTAAGGCAGATTTCCCTGAGAGGGGATGAAGAATACAATTATACAATACAATGTCAAACAAGCTGCTTTTTTACTTACTTAATTTTCTGAAAATGTTGTCACATTTGTTAGTTTCATATTCAAAATACATGTATCTCATTTTGAAGTTGTCAGGGGTCTTTTTATTACTCACCTTGTGTATAGTGTATGTACAACAATAAATGATGTTCTGTGTGTACTCTGCTCACAGAGAAAGGCATCTGAGGTGAGGTCCCAGAAAGGTCACCTGAAGAAGATTGAGGACCTGGGAGCACAGATGGAGGAGAGACTCATTCTGGACAACAGGTAGGATGCTTGATGACCTTTTCATAGAGTGCACTAACCTGAGAGTTTGAACTACACCTGTCATTGAGAACGAAGAAGAAGAAGAAGAATGCTTGGTGATGATGACAGAGCCACTAGAGCTTTTTTTTATATGCGCTATAGAAATAACATTTAGCATTTTTATTATTGATACTGAACCGTTGGAAGTATTGAATAGTTTTTTTAATCTGGAGTATGGTATGGATGATTCTAATTGTTAAAAGATAACCAGAATAATTATTTAATTGAGGATAACAACTTATTTAAAAGTGACCACAATAATGATATGACTGAGAATTTATTTGCCTCAAGACTCAAGACACATAATAGGCGATTACCTGCCATGGTTTTCTTACTTTTTTTTACCTTAAATGACTAATAGTCAATTTGTATAGCTCAATATTACCCTGACAGACCTGTTTCATTCCAAAGCTATCTAAACTTCTTGGGAGGTATAACGGATAGTGCTGCCTGTTCCGTGCACATACCAAGATATTTCACTATGTGTAGTCGGGTACCCTTTTTACACCTGGGTACTGATCTTTCACTGCCTGTAGTCTGGTACCCTTTTTACCATGTCCCTTTCCCCTGTGTGTCCCCAGGTACACAGAGCACAGCACGGTGGGCCTGGCCCAACAGTGGGACCAGCTGGACCAGCTGTGTATGCGCATGCAGCACAACCTGGAGCAACAGATCGAGGCAAGGAACAGATCTGGTGTCAGCGAGGACGCACTCCGAGAATTCTCCATGATGTTCAAGTGAGTATGATGAGGAGGATGATGATGATCTAGATGACTGTGTTCATGTGTGTATTTTGATATCCTCAAAGGCATTGCAGACTGAGTCACACTGCACGATTGCAAAAGTCCTCTATTATGAGGCTGCAGTCATGAATGGAAGAAGAAGAAGAAGAAGAGGATGATGGCGATGGGAAGGATGATGATGAGGATGGTGGTGATGAGGAGGATGATAATGATGATGATAATGGTGATGATGAAGAATGCGAAACATAAACCCTCTAGGGGCATTCTGGACATGGGTTGTGCTGCCTACCCCCGTCCTATCCGAGAAGAACATTAGAATGTAGGTCCCACCTCTCATATGATCTAATTGTGTCACTTGGGGTGTAGTGTAAATGTATAATTTTAAAAACTCATTAAACGACACATTAAATATTAACTAATGTATTAAGTAACATGCATTTAATTTTATGAAGTAGTAACAACACATATTGTATGGTAACGCATGTAACTTTATGAAGCAGTAATAACACATGTTGTATGGTGTATTCAAAACGTGTGATGTGTGATCTGACGCCAAACTTTGATGTCCCCTAAGGCACTTTGACAAGGACAAGAGTGGCAAGCTGGACCACCAGGAGTTCAAGTCTTGTCTGAGAGCCCTGGGTTATGACTTACCCATGGTGGAAGAGGGACAGACAGACCCAGAGTTCCAGGCCATTCTAGACATTGTAGACCCCAACAGGTATGTGCTGGTGTTGTTGTTGTTGTTGTAGTAGTAGTAGTAGCAGTAGCAGCAGCAGTAGCAGTAGCAGCAGCAGTAGTAGTAGTAGTAGTTTTGTAGTAGTAGAACATTGTAGACCACAACAGGTACGTAGTTGTGTTGTTTTCTGCAAATTATTTGAAGTATATTATTCAATTACTGGCCACCTGCTTTGTAATTTAAAGAAATATAATTTGTGATTCATTAAACTAACACTTGGTACATACTCCAAAAAGTGACCATAAGTGGCCACATATGATAAGCGAAAAGGCAAAATCCAAAGACTGAACTAGTTCTACTACATGTATCTTCTGTTGTCCCATCACCCCCTCCACCACAGACACAAATGTCACTACAAGAGTTTGTAGCCACAAAAGATATTTCATTAATATTTCCTTCATGATAAGTGATGAGGCAAAAACTAATTCTACCATCTTCTCCTGTTCCCCCATCCCTCCACCACCACCAACACCACCACAGATACGGCTTTGTGTCAACGCAAGATTTTGTGGCCAAACTTCCAATAATAATAGTAGCCGATTTATATAGTGCCTTTAGTCTTTGAGCTCAAAGCGCTTTACAGCATAACAGCTGTTTCACTCCAAAGCCATCTCAACCTCCTGGGAGGCATACTGCATCCATACCAACATTCTGACAAGATCTTTCACTGTCTATAATCGGGTACCTTTTTTACATGTCAAGAAATGTGTGACAAAGTACTTTTTCCAAGATTACACCTGCTGGTGGATGAGAAAACACTTTCCAATCCAAATCTGTCGGCACAGCCAAAGAGTGAACTAATTCTCCCATATTCTCCTGTCACTGAACTAATCCTCCCATGTTCTCGTGTCCCCACAGAGACGGCTTTGTGTCGCTGCAAGAGTACATGGCCTTCATGATCAGTCGAGAGACAGAGAACGTTCAGTCTAGCTCTGAGGTGGAGCAAGCCTTCAGAGCCCTCACCTCTGGGGAGAAACCTTACATCACGGCCAACGAGCTCTACCAGGTCAGTGTTATATTCTGTTAGAAATGGAGATGTTTGTAGTTAGTTAGTTTAGTTAGTTAGTTAATAAGTTAGTTGTTTAGTTAGTCAGTTAGTTAGTTAAGATAGTTAGTTAATTAAGATTAGTTAGTTAGTTAAGTTAGTTGTCTTTAGTTATTTGTTAAATTTGTTATTTATTTTGATCACTTATTTATAATTTATTTTTCTCTTTGTTTTACTGTAAGTGAGGTAATGTTCAAATTCAATGACCCTTCCTGCCCGTTTCTGAGTAGATATTCTGTAAAGTAAGGTAAGGTCTACTTTTACTGCTATTTAAACCCTCACTGTCGAAAGCACTTTGGGCCTGTTGCATCGGGGGAAAGCGCTATAGAAATTAACTTTAGCATCATTATTATTACATTTATTACATTAATTTACCTTATTTAAATTATGTCTGTATGACAATGATAGCTTTTACGTCACAAGTATTTTAATGATTTTAAACTTTATTATGAAATGATGTCAATCTATATGTAATGTATGTCTTTTCCCCCACGTGATGTACATGTATACAGCGCCATCAAGCACTTTAATGTGGATTTTAGACGCTTTACAAATAAATTATTATTTATTATTATTATCAATTATTTTTCCTTAGCCTAACCTTGGTCCTTATCCCCTTGTTTCTCCCCACAGAACCTGACCAAGGACCAAGCCGACTACTGCATCGCTCGTATGCAGCCTTTCGTGGACAAGACGGGACGCACGGTCCCCGACGCCTACGACTACATAGACTTCACACATCAGCTCTTTGTCAACTAGAATGGCATAGAACTGGGGGAGGCGCACCGGGGGATATGAGGGGATGATGGATTCCTTTTTCCTTTATTTGTAAAAATGTTTCGTTTGAAGTCCTCACCGACACTTCAACGGACTAATCTACACAGACCTATCCACTCTTGAATTTCAGTTGTTACCTTTGGCACATCATGTAAATTTGATTCCTTGTCGTGCCTATCGGGCTACCACAGATTCCCATGCATCCCTGCCTGATTATGGCAGGAGATGGTATTTGTGGAATATTTTGCCTTGTTCTTCAACAGGCTCAATGTGCCACATAGGCAATTAAATCATTCACTCAGTTCAGTGTCCTACTCTCCTGGCTTTTTTGTAATGAGTCAGATTATGATGTGGACATGAACATGGAAACAATTTTCCTTAATCACAGTCAAATTTATTGGTGTTTTACCTGTAGTTGGGTAGGTTTTTAAATCATAAACCGAGCTGAGCTGAATGAACTGAGAAAAGAGATTTACTATTCAAAGGTTTTCTCAAAAGTGTACTACTATCTTGATTTGATTTATCATGTGAAAGCGCTATAGCCATAAAGTGTAATGAAGAAAAACATCATTTTTCAACACAACTGTCTTGATAGAGTGAAGGTCTGCCCAGTCTCAGCCAACAAACTGACAAAGTTTGTGGTGACAGAAATCCAAAATGAGCGCTTGTACAAGTGGAAGAAGAAATACATTTTCTTCCATGTTGTAGATGCAGTGCTCCGAGTACGAACTTTGAAAGAGTTCCTAACCCTCATTCTGCCCTACATAGGTAAACAACATATTCTATACACATTTGGCTGACTTCAAGGTTGATGCGAAAAATTAGCGTTACTCATCTCTATGCCTATATTTGAATTCCTTGAAGTTTAGTCAAACAAATAGCTTAGTTTGACTGTCAAGTCTTCAGAAGTGCCCTAATGGACAAGAGTCTAAGGGACTTCAAGTACAAGTAAGCTAGTTAATTGGGTTGCAAAGGAAAGTTACATTATGCATTTCGATTGTAACTTCAAATCTTGAGGTACATAGTTTTGCCTCTGTAGGGCAGCATCCCTCCGGTCCCTCTCTGTGTTGTGGTCATTCTATACATACAATACAATGTATCCTAACCTAGTACCCTTTTTAAACAAACATTTTTTGCTTCCCTTACTTGAACTAAATGGACAATGGTTGTTGCTTACACTATTTACACCTTAGAAGAAGAAAAAATCAATTTTTTGATTGTCAAACATTTATGGATCTGCTGTCTATGTATCATGTTATATAGCAATTTGTTCAGTGTCAATTTCTAACATTTTTTTGGGTGTTATTAATGTTTTAGTTTGCGCAGTAATTTTTGTTCCAAATGGTTGTCAAAAGACAATTTAATTCACAATAAACAAACCACATTGAAATGAATGACCACCAACATTTTATCAAGACCACATCTTTACTTTAATTGAACTCTCTTGAGACCACAGTGTGGCATAAGTAAATTATTAATAATGTCTTGTTGTCTTTACAACCAGTGCTTTTCAAAGTATAAACCCAAACCACGTGTCTGAAAAAAAAAAAAAGCACAAGAAAGCACTTTTTTCTCCTTTTGGACATTAATGCATACATTGTACTACTTGAATGGGCCTTCACATTTCTGTCAGCTTATGGCCACATGTTTTTGGATCTCTGAATCCAAGAAGAACATGAACAAGTCGAAGGCAAAAAAGAAACAAAAAAATGTCATTGGAAAAAAAAAACCCGCCAAACGTTTGTCACACGATTCGAACAAGTTTGGAGGTGTCCAGCTATGATCCATTGTTTCTCTTGACCAATTTTCGAATTTCTGAACTCACCCCGACCCTGCCTAATCGTAGCCTGTAGGTCGGCAAACTAAGAGAAACCTTAACATGACTGGGCACCTCGCAGCTTTCCCCATGTCTTGTAACTTTTTCTACAGTGCTGTAATGTAATTGTTTGGTCGTCCGGTCTTGTATGATCGTTACAATAATAATAGGATAACATTTTATTATATTAAAGTTGTGAGTGTTTTCTATCTTACAAGCTTATTTACATGTATCATCATGTCATTGTTGGGCAGTTTATGTCATTGGATTTTATAGTTTTTATGATTATTTTTTTTTTCCTTTGAAATTTATTGTCTTACGAGATACGGTACAGTTAAGATCAACATGACATATTTACATTGGAAATGTAATTGAAACATACAGAATTTCAGTTATTGTGATTTTTATAATTTGGTTGTGAAAATGAAATATTTATATATTTGGAGTACTAAAAGCTTTAATGCGGTTAATAATAATTTAAAGCTTCTCCCATGCTTACCTATAAACTAAAAAGTTTGTTTTTCTTTCTTCTAGCTCCTCTTTCAGATTTCTGTAGTCGTTACTGTACTGGATTGTAGAGTGTTGATTGTGATTGTCATTGGTCTAGTGTAGAGACTTACACTCTGTATACAACATTGTCAGTGTACCCTCCCATACTATGGTGTTATTACATGGCTTTGTGTACCTCCTCGCTTTAGCTTTCCTGCTCTTTTCAAACCCTGCTACACACATTTTCATAAATTTGGTTAATGTCAGTAATGATAGTTTCAATAAAGAGGTACCAAATTTATTCAAGTACTGGTTTTCAGAAAAATCAGGTCTATTGGTTAATATTTTCATGCTTTTTCAAATTTATGCACAACATTTGCGATGTCATTTCTTGAACTAAAACGTTTCTACAAAATATATACATTGATATATCACAGAAAATATTCTTTAAATTATTTAAAACCTTAATAATCATTTGATATGGAAATCTTAGTTTTGAATCTAACATCTTAGATAGAACTATTTGCATCTCTCCATGTTACAATTCAAAGAAATACTTGCTATTCCCTATATATCCCTGTCTGTTTCGATTAATCCGGAATTCTATTTATGCTTGTACCTTCTGAATTCATAGATACTAGACACCATGCTATTCTCTTCTTTCTCTCTTTACCAAGATAACATTTCAGAATCTTTCTCAATCTCTAAATCAACCAGTCATGCAAATCTTATAAGTGTTTTCACAGAAATTTGGATTCAGACTTTCAGTGGGTTGTCTCGTCAGATTTTTGTTTTTTTCTTCGTATCTTTTCACCTGCTACCCAATTTGGCAATAAATTAGTTCGCTGCCTACAATGGTTACATCTTGTTCTCTCGTTTACTTTTTGTTTGTTTTGTCCGTGTACTGATTTGTTATTGTTTCGATCAGTCAAACACCAAGTTTGAGTTATAGTTACGCACTCTTCAAGACTAGAGGGCCTAAAAAGTTCAAACGGGGACCTTGTTCAGGTAATTGTGCAATGTAGGTACAAGACCCCTCCTGACTAGATAACTGCTGTGTGCAATGCAGTCTTTGAGTTTATACTGCCTGCCCATATTGATTCAACATTGAGACAACTATGGTTGCAGCCATGATTTAGGCCTGAGCCAGGTGTAGCCCTGATGCTTGAACTGGTGTGAGAAGAGCATTCACAAAAGTTGCCCACAACACATTGGCAGTTTCGAACTAATTTTGAGGAAAGTGTCACTGTCATGTAATAAGAAACAACAAGGCAGCGATTGTGAAACTAAAAACGATTTATTATGTTCACAACGGATGGCAAAAGTACATCATTGGCAGAAGTTTGGTCAAAACATGCAAGAAAGCTGACACAAAACAATGTTATCAAAATAAAAGAATAAAAACACAATAAATGGCAACACTGAATAATAATGTTATGAATATGAAGAGTTTGCACTGGGTTGTACCTCGGACTTGAATTAAGTAGTAATGTATAAGGGGTATGCCTAGGTTCTATTGACCTATTGTCTCTAGATTATATAAATAGTGAAATCAGTTACAATATTGACTTATTGCCTCTAGATTATATAATTAAGGACATCAGTTACAAATTCAGAAATCAGACATGGGTCGATGTGCTGGTGGTTGTAAAACACATTGATATGACCTGTTCAGTGGCAACTCTTCAGTCAAGTCGTGGCCGGCTCAATGCGCTTCATAGCATATCATCACAATACCAAGACCTAATAGTAGTATATGCCAAATCAGTTTATCTCTACAGTAGGTTTTGTTGTCTCTATTGTCTCCGGTTATGTTTCCTGGCTTGATTCCACGGCTACAATGGTGGGACATTATCATCGTTTTACTACATAAAATGTATATCATTCATTATCTGTAAAAAGCTAAACAAGTAACAGTAAGCTCAACGCTCAACAAGTAAAAAACAAAATGAGCACCAGCAAAAACACAACACCTGTGTATAATAATAATGTTAATAATAATAATAATGATAATGGCGACTTTATATTGACATCGACAGCGTTGAAAAGCCTATGAAGACACTGGCTCCATTCATGCCTTGACAAGAATTTGGACACATTTGACGTCACTTCCGCCAATAGTGGTCAACTGGGGAAAGAAAAGAACAGAATAAATAAGACAATGTATCAAAGGGTTGACGAAAACAAGACAAAACAGACTTAAACAAAAACAAATCAACAACAAAATGATACAAAACATTGTGTGTGTAGTGGTCTGGGATAAAAAATAAAAGCGGCTTTGGCACTATAATATAATACATTAGGATTTATGATGCATACAAACTCTAAAAACATAAAGAAATGCATTACATTGCGAATCCCAGCCGAATTCGTTGGGTAAATTGTAAGTTCAAACTGATGAATGACATCTCTTTTTTTTAAAGTAAAGAAACGTTGTCATAAATTGAAGATCTAAGCATGGACAATACACACTTTCCTATGCTGGGGCCATGTTACGAACGCTATTGAGTACAGCCGCATGTGTACATACAACCCCCTATTTAAAGACATCCACTTACATAAAGGCGTATATATTGAGATACGGATGTGTGCTATTGAGATTTAGCGTGATTGGAGTTTTGTACGGGCATGACGGAAGGTACACATACGACTGTATGCCACAGATATCATGTATAACATGTAGAGTGCTTTCCAGCTTGAGGACTGTATGGAAATACTCAAGGGCGCGAGCAAACAATTGGCGGGAGGCTAGCAATATGCAATGATCGATACAGACGGGAATCAAAGCCTGGTCATGGCACTAGCGGCGACCACGTCTCATGGTACAAACTTTCTGGAGCAGAATTTCCTTATAGTGATATTATTACATGTATTATCACTTATTTATTTATTTATTTTTACAAAAAGCTGACCGGATCATTAGCTGATCTCTTTGTTGGTCGATGGTTGAGTTTTACATCTTAAGCGACACAATTAGAGCACACAAGAGGCGGGACCTATGTTTTAACATCCGTCTCCGAAAAATCGAGGCGTCTTTGTGGCATGGATGACATTTTGAAGAAGTTGTGACGTGTAGACCCACAGAACAGACGATTAGCCTACACAGTAATTGCTTACCGGAACTGAGAAGTCTCAGTATACACGTACTGAGTGTAATTGTAAAATTGTATTACCGACGGTTACAAGATCAATGTCTCCGACCTCTAATGGTCTAATGGGGTGCTTGTTAGCAGACGGTAGACCTTTCGTTGAAAGGTGTAATTAATTTTCCGCTATTACCCCCCCCCCCCTCACTTCCGTACACACCCTCTTAATGGTTCCTCTGCCCCTTTGCAATTTGTGTAGTAGTTACCGTGGTTAAATGTCAGGCAAATTTGAGGAAGCAAAATACCCTCTCTATCTTCTTCTTCTTTTTTTTTCATTCGAAAAAGGAAGCAAATTGGTCCACGCACATTGCCTGTGAACATTGATTCTTTTCAATTTCAACCTCAATAGATTAAATAAATCTACACGCACTTGCATCTACTAAGAAACACGTAGACGCTACGCCTATTCGACATCTTCATCAAACCGTGGGTTAAATTGTTTATGGACTCGCTTACAGCTGCACAAAAGCTCACGTGCTTACGCGCATTTCTTTATGAATTGTGCTATTGAAATCAGTTAATCCAGTAGGATTAGTAGAGCAAAATTGTACCCGAAAGCCCCTCTACGTTAAAATCGCCATTCGCCATGGAATAGAGATCCGCGTTTGTGACTGCAAGAAGCAAACCAAATTATTGAGTTCAGATGAAGAACGAATCATTTCAGGCATCCAAACAATGGCTAGACTCAGATCTAGCTATCACAATCGAAGTGGTGACCCGTGGATATATAGCTGTACCAGCGTCTGTATTTGGGGCAGTCGTAAATTCCATGTGCTTGGCAGTCTTTTGCAAATTAGGCTGGAAGGACTCGATCAATCTAAAACTGGCATGTCTGGCCGCGGCTGATCTTTGCCTGTTTGTATTTTCATTGTCGTTCGCCGTCTCTAAAATACTGTTTGTTCTAGATTCGGAGAAAGTGGTGTTCTCTTTTTCCATGCTTTTGTCTATTTTTGGTTGGCCTGTCAGCCCGATTTTTCAGATGTCTGGTTGTATAACAGTATTCCTGACTGTGGAGCGATGTCTCAGCATAACAATGCCTCTAAGAGTGAAGCAAGTTATGACGGATCGTGTGGTTAAAGCTGTCCTTATTTGTATTGTTTTACTGTTTCTTTTCATGCTCCTACCCATTTACTTTGGTGTAAGCTTCGTTTGGGTCAACAAAGGAAACCGGACGATTTTAGACATGGCCACCACAGCAGATAGATTTTTACTACAGAACATTTCAAAAGGCGCTGTGACAGTTGTACAAATCATTTGTTATTCTGCCATGTTGATCTTTACTACACTTCTCATCACTGCCATGCATCGACATACGAAAAAGAGGCAGGCTATGTTAAAATCCGATGGCAAAACCGATTCGTTAAAAGACCGAAGGATCGTGAAAATGGTTGCTCTGATCGCTATAATGAGCATCATGTTTTCCTTCCCGGAACTTTTCATGACAGTTTTCAATATCGTTGTACCAGAAGTGAATCCAATCGGAGGTCAGCGGAACACGTTCATCGCAGGCTGGGGGATTGCCAGATTGTCCAACTGTATCAACGGAAGTGTCAACGTATTCATCTATTTGACCATGAGCACGGCTTTCAGACAGATGTTCAGGAAAACGTTCTGCTAAACAACTAAATGAGTTACAATGTAGCAACTGTCCTTGATGAAACTTGCAGTTTCTTTATTCAATCATTAGATCTAGATCCATACCCTTACGATCCTTTCTAGCTTCTGGATTCAACATCGGAGAAGTTCCGAATGGCTCCTGAGGTGATGAAACAAATTAATCTGAACCGTAGGCAGGGACCGATTTCGCTTCAAGTTGTTTCCCTATTGGATTTCTCACAAGATAGATTTCCCTATACACGTAGTCCGTCTATTAGGCATGCCTTCCATTGGGGCCAAGTGAAGGAGTGACGATAATATTGAGGTAGCCCTTAGGCAGCCTATTTGGGGCATCCTAAGTGTCAACATAGGAGGACCTGTCAAACAAAACTCTCTAGGGGAAAATCCCCAATCCCTTAGCACTTACCAAACTGATCTCATTGTCGTGTGTATGACGGACACGGGCCCACTACTTAATATTACATATGACAGTGACACGTCGGTAAAAACGGCCACAAAGTTTATGTGGGGTGCGTTTTCTTGTTTCACTCACCGCATTCATGTCATTTCCTTGTATTTCCCTCTCAGTTCTCCATGTCACTCCTCCACCTGCACTGTAACTCTCTACTAGCTTACCTCCCTCTAGGAACACGGTGCACTGGGGGGGAGAGAGGTGGTCGTGGTG
>JAUELK010008563.1:0-14264 GCA_031471215.1 Gastropteron pacificum | reverse complement strand
GACTGCCATGGCTCTGTAGGTCTATTAAGAGTGAATAACTCATAACTTGTGCCTGATCACAACAACAACAACAACAATGGACGTAGACCCCCTTGTTTCCATGACAACAATATGTAACAATAAGACTTATCCCCATCGGCAGGTTGTTTACAAGTGTCTCTAACGTGGTCTCAGAGGAGGTCACCCTCTATGACGATGTCTGCCTGAGGAGAGGACGCTGCAAGTCTCAGGTCAGCTCCATTAAGACTAAGTGATCATTTATCTAGATCAAGCCAAGGACACCTGCTCAACTGTTCATACAGAAAAAACAGTTTTATGAGTATTATGCCTTGGTCAACTTTGTGAATTCTTCTAAACAAGGTCAAGCATCAGGACGCTTCAAGTCTCAGGTCAGCTACATTTAGACTAAGTGATCATTTATCTAGATCAAGCCAAGGACACCTGCTCAACTGTGAGCTTAATGTACGTACAGAAAAAACAGTTTTATAAGTATGCACTGAATATCATGCATGCCTTTTTACCCATGCACATTCTCAACCTACTGAACAGTTTATTGGTAGTTTTTCTTTTTATATTTGACAATTTTGTATTCGTTCAAAGTCTCTCACTGCCCATTGTGTGGAACAAAACAAATTAAGTATTTTTGTGAGATATAGATCTACATGTACGTTGCTTGAGGTTATGAATTTTTCCAGAGGAGGACTTTTCAAGTTTCAATTCAACCATACTCAGTGTCTCCCTGGGGGGGGGTGTTTACACATAATAAGGAAATTGCCCACATGCTGTGGTCTACTTTGTGAATTATTTTAAACAAGGTCAAGCATCTGGGCTACAGAAAATAGTGTGACATACACCTGGTTCAGTACCTAAACCATGGCTGTAGCTGTAGCCACAAATATCTCGATGTTGTATCAATATTGGCAGTGTCAACTCAAAGACTGCATTGCACACAACAGTTGTCTAGTCCAGAGGGGTCTTGTGACTTGTGACTGCATTGCACAATTGTAAAAAGAAGGGGCTAGTTTGAAGGCCCTCCAGTCCCAGGCTGAAGAGTGAATAGCTGATACCTTGAGCCTTGTGCCTGACAACAACAACAACAACAACAACACATAAGGAAAATCCCCTCTATGTTTGAGAACTTCTTAATTTCTTTGATTCTCCAACCCATCTCTATAGCTCATACCTTGACAATAACAACAACAACAACAACAACAACAACAACAACAACACTATAAAGCGCTATATAAATATTATTATTATCTATTATAATGAAAATCCCCTGCATGTTTGAGAGCCTCTTAATTTCTTTGCTTCTCCAGCCCATCTGTGTGTACGATCCAGAAAGAGCTCAGCGGATTGTATCAGAACTGAGGGCTTTGCGTTGCTCATTGCCTGAAGTCGTGCAAGCATTTGTCACACTCAACTGTGACAACTTCCACATTGACAGCTTCGCTGAGTTGTTAGAGCTACTCACCTCACAGAAAGAGTTGGACAAAGTCTTACAGCTTGTCAGGCGCAAGGGTGCTCGTAAGTGTGAATGACATCTAGTCAATACTCATCATAATAAACATCTGATAATTGATAGCATTTATATAGCACTTTTCCCCGCTCTAAAGCAAGCTCAAAGTGCTTTACGGCCACTATTACCCTGACAGACCTGATGCATTCCAGAGCCTTCTCAACCCCTGGGGGGTAGACTGGTAGTGCTGTGATGGTCATCATCCAGCATTCATACCAATACATGTACTAACAAGATCTTTCACTGTCTATAGTCGGTTACACATTTTACACCTGTGTGATGTGAGAAAGTCGTGACAAAGTACCTTTTCCAAGAGTACATTCGTTGGTGTATAAGAAAATACTCTCAAATCCAAATAGAGTCTGCACAGCCGGGGATCGAACCCCATACCTTTTTAACAAAAACACCAGCTCTTCATCATGAAAAGATGATTCATCTTATTTAATACTAGTACTAGTAGGCCTGCATGTACTTTTTACCTTTTCAATACTACTTAACCGTATAGGTATATACATATACTTGCATATGTAATATGAAAACACTTCAGTGCAATGATCAACATTTTGTTTTTCAAATGCCATGATAATTATGCATCCTCTATAGCAACTTTGTAGACTTTACATATGGCTTTAGAAATAACATAGTTTATTGATGATGTATTTCTAGATCTACATATATATGAGGAAATATTGTCCATGTGTATAGTGTGTACTACTACTATAAAGAAGGGAAATACTGTTTCATTTAAATCCAACAAAGATTTACTCTTTTCATGTATTCATTGTGTATGTCAAAGAAGGGGAAATTACCCTATTATTAAAATACACCAAATATTGATTGGAGTCCTAGTACAGTCCCCTATCCTCTATAAAGTGTATTTTGTTTACTTTGAAGAAGGGGAAATACTGTGTAATTGAAATCCCACTTTGGATTGATTGAGGTTCTAGTACAGTGATCTCTCTTGGTCTCCTACTCTACATTTATTGTTTATTTATGAAGAAGGAGGAATAACCTATAATCAAAATCCACCGTAGATTTACAGTGATCTCCCTTGCTCCCCAGACTACCTCGACATCCCCGAGTACCTGGTGTTTGAGCTGTCCAAGGTCGACCACTTCAGAGAGAGGCTCGAGTTTCTCAGGTTCAAGAACAAATTGCAGATCAACCTTTTCGAAATAGGTAACTTCATTTCACCTGTTCATTTTCTCTTTTGTTTTATATTGCCTTGCCGTGCCTTGCCTTGCCTTGCCTTGCCTTACCTAGGCTATGTCCATCCACTGCTGGATGTAGCCCTCCACTCTTCATCTCCAATGCTCTCTTCTTCTAGCTTTTTTGGGGCCATTTGTTCCCTTCTCTTGCATTGATGTTATCCGACCACCTTATGTTGGAGCGTCCTCTTGTTCGTTTCTTCCGTGGCGTCCATTCGGTGGTACGGATGGTCCATCTGTTGTCTTTCATTCTGGCAATGTGTCCTCAATTTTATGTAGTTGAAAAAATGTACCAAGATTTGATGGGGAATAATTGCGATCTCAAAACATGAGATGAAAAGAGAGATGATGATCTTTTGCTTATTGAGTGTAAATTGGTTTTACAATGTTCCGACCACATCTCAATTCAAGACCAATCTCAAAACGGAACTTTTCAAAAGAGCATTTGGGTGCTAAACTTTTTGCTATTTAGGACATGTATTATAATGTGTATAGCCCAGGCCCAGTTTGAAAGGAACAGTACTGTAGTTGTGTGTGTATTATTTCTGTTTGTGGATGTCGCAGCGCCTTAGAGCATGAAAACATGGATTTGTGCGCTATACAAATGACTTTCATCATCATCATCATCATCATCATCATCATCATCATCATCATTGAAAGAAACAAGCTTGACAAGCAAAATGTGTAATCCCTTGATGGTTGATTACTTACTTCTCTTTCATTTATTCCAGATCAACAGCTCAGAGAACTCCACACAGCATGTGAGGAAATAACCACAAGGTATTTTCTTCTTGTTTTGTTTTGAAAATTATTACTACTAGTTAGTAATTTTGTTTATTTATCATTTGATGATGGACTCTAAACAACAAATAAAGTGCTTCCATGATGATTTGTCCACAAATTGATGTTAAATTGGTAGCAAATATACATGTCTGTTTTTTTTTTGTTCATTTGTGTGTGTTTGTGTCTCAATGGGAAAATGAACCATTTTTTTCATATTTCTTTAAAGATGAAGCAGATATTAATTCTTTTAACACACTGATCACACTTTTTAAACTGTAAGTACCGGTAGGTACATTGTATAAATTCGCTGTGTGAATGCTGTCTATTTATTATATAAGCTTCATAGCCCTCTAGTAAAGTCCAATCGGTGATGAATTCTACTTTGTCTCCAGTCTTTCATTGAAGCATGTCCTAGAGACTGTGCTCGCAGTTGGAAATTACATGAATGCAGGGTCAGACGTAGGCCAAGCTGATGGCTTCAAGCTGGAAATTCTCAACTCTCTCAAGGAAATGCAAGATCAGGTATGTGTTAGTGTTAGCTTTAGTAGTACACAAATGTATTGTTTTTGTTGTTATAGTTTTGATCAGGCATTAGGTATGAGATATACTCTTCATGGTTCCATAGCAGCCTAACTCTGTAACCTGGAGGGCCCCCAAAATGTCATCTTGTTCATGTAATTATGTAATGCAGTAAAAAAAACACCTTCAGACGAGATAACTGCTGTTTGCAATGCAGTCTTTGAGTTGATAGTTGATACAACATTGAGACACTACAAAGCAAGAACAAAAGTGTCCTTTACTGAAACTATAAATCTAATTTGTTTAAACTGGGCAGTATCAATGTATTGGCTGTCGATTGTTAACCATTATTAACCATTTCCCATGTAAAATAACAATAACAAATTCATGCTATAATTATTCGTCTTTTGTTATTTCTACAGACGAAGCGGGGCAATTTGCTTGAACTGGTCATGAGGATATACTGTCTCAAGTTTGAATCTGATGTGGAGTTTGGATGTCCAAAGCGCTTCCGCCTACCAGAGCCTTCCAACATGAGACACGCAGCTCAGGTCATTTTCTCTTTTCTTCTTCTTATTTGACATTCATTTTATAGGTTGTGAATAGAACAACCAAGAGCATCTCAAATGTATGTGGTATACCAGTGGTACATTTTTCCATATTCAAAAGTCTCTCTTTCCTTTGATAGCATTTTTCTTTTTTGTATTAACATCTTGTACCAACACGACAACTATTATTATTCATCCTAGACCATGCTATTTTCTATGCTATTCATGTTCCTATACCGTTTGTTGAAGAGTGAGTGAGTAAGTGAGAGAGAGAGAGAGAGAAAGGTGTGTGGAGATGTGTAGGTTGGTTTGTTTTTTTGTTTGTTTCTTTGTTTGTGAATGTGTTCAGAACATTGTAAAACCAATTTACCCTCAGTCAATATATCACTCATGGGAGAATAAAGAATCATCTTATTTTATCTTGTATCTTATTACATTTTTCAGGTTTCTTTTGAAGACATTCAGAGAGCACTGAAAGAACTCAAGGAGGAACTGATGTGTGTGCGGGGAAAGGTAAGTACCCAGGAGATATTTGTGTAGCACTTTGAGCTATCCAGGGAAAGCGCATTACAAATGCTCTTATTATTATTATTATTGTAGTGAAACGATTGTGTGAGCAAGAGGGGACTTAAGCTGTATCATAATTTGTGTGCTTGATAGTGCATCTTTGTAAGGGTGCGCTTGTTTTTGGGTATGTGTGAATGTTTCATATTAGATTCACATCTATGTTATTTAATTCATTCCTCACTGGGCCAATTTACGTGGTTAGACAAAGCCATTTTTTGTGCGTCCATTATTTTTACATACAGCAAAATGACGCAAAATGTGGCTCATGATGGCAGTCGGTAAGCTGCACAGTGCGGCTCACGACGGGGAATGAGTTAGGTCAATGCTATTTTGTTGTGTCCATATGTTATGTAATACATCCGAACCAAAGTTCCCTGTTAATGGATTAATTTAGATTATTTTTTACTAGAGTAGTTCATTAGGCTTATATTGTTTTGTAGGCTTCAGGAGCTCGGATTTTCTTCCTTACAATATTTTGTCTAAAACCTTTTACGTCCATGTTCCCATTTCGTAACTCATTACATGTTGTCCAATTTATGAAATAAAATGATCTCACTCCATTTGCAGCTGGAGAGTTTATCTAAGAGGGAAGGAAGCAACCTGACCATTACTCTCAGAGTCACCAGTGAGAACTTCATGACATCAGGTAATGATAGCCGATTTATATAGCATATTTTCTCACTCAACAGCAAGCTCAATGCGCTTTATAGTATAAGAAGTATAGATTATATATCACATGTTACAGTATGCAACTTGTAAGCATAATTCAATCTGTTGAAGTACTTAGACTACCTTTTGATAGCCGAGACTTAGATCTTATTTGTTTGCTGCAATATTTGCTTACTTGACAATTGGTTTTCTGTTAAAGTGATTCTATACATGTATTCATTGGCATAAACGAAAATTATTATTGAAGTTCGGATTAGGAATTCTTTAATGCGAATAAATCTTTAAATGTATGTTTAACGTGTTAAAGTGTTCACATTTTTTTTCAAAATCTACACATTATCAATAAATGTTGTTCGGTGTATTTTAAAGTCACTTCAACGGAAGATGTATTTCAAAAGGTTTTAGGGAATAAACTTGTCAAAGTTACATGAAATCTGACATCGCCTACTCATAATATGTTGATGATTCTGTGTGTTATGTAATACATCCAAAACAAATTTCAATATCCATGTATTAATGAAATTCATCTTATCTTATCTTATTGGGTTGGGTTTTTTTCATTAGTTGCACATTCCTAGCGACACTTTTTAGATTGTATAAGAGGTGGAACCTAAGATTTAACGTCCTCGTCTTATTGGACAGCCATGAAAAATTGCCTTCACGACTCATGTCCAAAATCCCTCAGAGATTCAAACCTGGGTCTCTCGCTTGGAGACCAAACTCGTTAACCCAACGTATTAAACATCCGGCCACCACACTGTCGTATCTTATGTTTAGAAGGGAAAGCAAGAACATGTTAAAAACATATTAAACATATTTCTCCTTCTCACTGCAGCTGTGGAGGCCTTGTCAGAGGAGCAAAGGTTGCTGGAGGACACGCGAGCTTTGTTCTGGAAGACCACAGCTTTCTTCAGCATGGATGGACAACATTCTTCTCCTCATGACTACTTCCAGGTGCGTACTTGTTGTTGTTATTGTCTGTTGTTTCCATCAGGCACAAGGTATGAGCTATTCACTCTTCAAGTTGTAGTAATAATAATAATAACTGGTTATTTATACCGCGCACTTACAGCACACAGTGGGCTCAAGGCGTACAATAGACCTACAGTGCCATGGCAGCCTAGCTCTGCAACATGCGACTGGAAGGCCTTAAAAAAAATGTTCATGTCATTGTGCAATGCAGCCACAAGATCCCTCCGGATCAGAGAACTGCTAAGTGAAATGCAGTCTTTGGGTTGATACTGACAATATTAATACAACATTGAGACATTTGTGGTTGTATCCATGATTTCGGACTGAACCAGGTGTATTTCACATCATTTTCTGTAGCCCTGGTGCTTGAACCTGTTGTAACATCTGCCTTTTTTGTGTGTGTGCAAGAATGACATTACTCAGTTGTAGATCCATATAATCTCTTTATTGGTGTTTTACACTTGTATTTGGAGAAAGTTCTGTCAAACTGTTGAACTCATAGACCTGTTTCCCATTTCCACTCCTCTAGGTCTGGGCATCCTTCCTTCATGATTGCAAATACTATTGGAAGTTGGCCCACAGAAACCTGGCAAAGATCAAGTTCAATGGCGAGCTGTCAACAAAAAGCCAATTGGTGAGATATCAAAATCTTTTAACTTTTATAGTCTTCCCTATAGCATAAATGTGGAACAGAAGTTGAAAAGTTCAATTTGTTCTTGTATTGAAGGTATATGAGACTACCTAGTTGCAAAATTTTTTCACCAATTACAAAAAATACAATTAGATGAAACAAGCCTTTGTTGAGATGCATGCCATAAAGTCAAGAAATAGATTGCTAGAGATCATGCACTGGCTACACATTTAGCTTTGCATCATGTTTTTATTTCTCCTTCAGGAAAAGCCTTTGATAATTATTTTATGTTTGAGTTTGAGAGAAATATGATCATTGTCCCACTGCTGGATACAATAAATAAAAAGTTGAAAATGTTCTTTAATTTCTAAAGATCTTACACACCATTTACACCAACAAATGATGTATTCACCTAGGAGTAATCGATTGTTGTTTTAAAAAGCAACTACAGAGCGGTACAGTGCAGGAAGTCATCTCTTCCAACAGCCACTCATATGTCAATAACCTTGCTTTTCTTTTCACACAATTCTATTTTCTGTGCTATTCATGTACCTATACTGTGTGTTTGATAAAGTGAGTGAGTCAGTGAGAGAGAGAGAGAGGTGTGTGCAGATGTTATCCATCATGGTTGTTTCTTTGTTTGTGCATTGTGAATGTGTTCAGAATATTGTGAAACCAATTTAGCCTCATGGGATAATAAAGAATCATCTTGTCTTATATTATTATCTTATGCGAATAACAGTTCATTCCTTCACTAACTTTGATGGTTTTCTCAAGTTTATTGATCTTTTGTGAGAAAATTGTGAAAACTCAATCTGAAAAAAAAGCGACCCATCTTTGGAAAAACCAAACTTGTTATCACATTTTTCTGGCACATACAAAAATGTCATTGCACAATGACCAGCCTAACCATGTTATATAATCCTAGCATTTCTCTGTTCCCTCCCTTCGCAGTCGAGCTCTTCACTGCCAGGCTTCAACAACCTCAAGTCAGTCATGATGAAGCATGTGACCTCGTTCCAACAAGACGAGGAGATGAGAGCCAGCAATGCTCAGCAGCTCCAGCACATCAATTCATGGATTGAGTCAGTGGGAAAGTACACCATGGAGATGCAGCCACCCGATGCAGAGAACACCATCTCTGAACAGAATGACGGTGTTCGACAGGAAGAGAGATCCAGATCCAAGAAAAGTCGCCAGCAGCAGCAGCAGCCTGATCAAGGCCACCTCTCCCCGTCCACCTCCCACTATGCAAACCGTCCAGATATTCCTCCTTACTCCCGGGAGAGAGAAGCTCATTGGGACTCCCCAGGCAACAAGGGCAGGTCTCATGGGTCCAAGCATAATAACAATGATAACAACGGCAACAATGCCAGAAGTAATGATGCCAGACAGCAAAATCACGGCAACTTTGCAAACTCGAGCGCCCCATCTGGTCAACCCGCCCCCTCCTCTCCAAAGCCCATCAAAGCTACACCCCCCGATGTGATCAAACCGCAGCCTATGGTACACACCAGCCCCACCATGTCTTCCCCATCCCCCACCACTCCCAGTCTTCCGCTGACTCTATCTCAACCTCAACCTCACTCAAACCTCCTTCCAGAGGACATTGATGAGACGTTTGGCTTTGAGCCGCCTTACGAGACTCTCAAACACCAGGGGGACGTCCCGGAGGGCCAGGTCTATCCTCCGGGCAGCAGTAACAGCAGTGCCAGTGCCTACCCCTTGTACAGCCCCATGTCCCCTGACGGAGATGGAACAAACAAGAAAAACTTCTTCAAAGCCTTCTTGAAGAGAGATAGTAAACGTCCCAGCACTAGCGATGATCAAGTTCCCACAAGTCCTCCCCCTTCCAGCCATGCTCACAAAACCAGCTCAACACCTTTCAACAAGCTGAAAAACACTTTTGTACAGAAGTTGTCTGGAAACACACAGTCCAAGAAAATGATTGACTCCTCTCCATCGGGAAATTCATATTCTCAACCACATGAGGGTTCCTTGAGAGCCATGACAGACTACCAACAAGAAAATGGGCCCTCTCCACAGCCACAGAGTAAGGAGCCTGTGGGAAACAGACACGAGGACAACCTGGACTACCCAAACTTTTACTTTCCAGGTCAGCGTAGGCGTCCAGAAGAAGGAGGATCTCGAGAAGGTCACGACTCGATCCCCTCCACTGTCAGCAGCCTGCAGAGCACTCGGGATCTCCCCAGCCAGAAGTATCGAGGCAATCTCTTGCAGAACAGTGGATGGAGGGATGGGGAGAGATCCTCCGCATTCAACCAGCCTAGCACAGTTCGTGGAGACACTGGCAGTGATGTGAACAACAACAATTCCAAACAGGGGAGGGAGGACAGAGGCCACAAGGCCAGAATTCGTGCACCCATAGCTCTGGGAAGTAACATGAGTATCTCTGATATCTACAGCAAATCCAACGAGGCTGCCCAGGTTGCTAATCAGAAGGCATCAGACACTGACAATCTAGAGGTCCATTCTTTACCGTCAAGTACTGTTAACAAAGATCTCAACACCATTGTTGTGTCATCCAATAACATGCCAGGTCCCTCGGGGGTCAGTGGGTCAGATTCAAAATGGGTCAAGGCTACAGCTGTCCCTGTTTACAAGGCTAAGTTGATTCCCAATTATGAAAACCAAACCAAGCTTGATCCTTGGATGGAGGGAGGGGTCAGGGGCACAGCAGAGGCACCCACCTCGGCCATGCAAGTCTCGAAACCCTCATTGGGACAAGACTCTTATAAACAGGAACTACAAAAGAAAAGTGAGCAGTTTGTTGGAGGAAATGTCTACCCAAGCTATGGACAGATCAGCACAAACAAGACAAATGCCATTCCAGGAATGCCCACTTCTTATACCGTCTTGCCTCCCAAGCCAATTCATTTCCACGCCTCTCCTATCATCGTGAGCCCAAACAGCCACAGACACAATCACACAGAAAACCATCACAACCAAAATAACATATATCCCATGCAAGGGCAACAGCCTTCCAGTATGCTTCAACAATCATCACATTTTAACTCAGGTCCGCAAGAATTTTCAGGGAACAACCAAACCAATGGATTGGATCATGACAACTTTACTATGACCCAAGATGGACGATTACACATTGAGATGACTTCGCCTCCTCCGAGGGACAGTAGACAAAGCTCTTCATACCCAAGAAGCTCAAGCAAATCCAGATCAAGAGATAGGAATTACGAGGATATTCAAACTTCACACGCCACCGGAAGTGTGGACAAGATACCTGGTAGAGTCTCCAGACGAGATGAGATGGAGCAGACGAGCCAAGGAGCTGTGACTGATGGCCAAGGAGACCATAGAACACCTCAACCTATTAGCTCTTTGATTGACAGATTCGAGGTCAGGCCAGATGCTCCCCCAGGGTTAATAGATATTGATGACAAGCCTCCATCCATGACATCCACACCCCTAGTGAAAAGGAAGAGCCAGGGCTCCAGCGAGAGTGCAAGCCAGTCCTCTCGATCTGACAGGTCAAGATCTACCCCTCAGAAGAAGTTTGACGAACCCAATCAAGATCATCTGTCAAAAATGAATTCAGATTCCAAAACTATGCAAGTTGTCCCATTTTTTGCTCAGTCCACGCCTGATGATCGTAGAGGTAGCAACCCAAATCTTCTGTCCGAAGACATTTCTTCACAACGAAGGAATGTATACCCTGATCAACAGCAAGCATCCTCACAGCAATATCACAGGTCACAACATTTCAACAGTGATCCTTCAGATCAAAATCATCGCAGCAAACGTAGAGAAACTACTCACTGGCTGTCTCCTACTCCAAGTCAGAACTACATTGACTCAGACAGAGGAAATGATGGTAACCATAGACACAGTTTGCATGAAGGTAGCCATGGACACAGAAATACAAGAAGCCATCCATCCAATGAAAGAAGTCACAATTACACCCCGAAAGATAGCCAGAGCCATAGGTCGAATGAAAGGAGTCAAAGTCACACCCCAGACAGCAGAAGTCAAAGTCACTTGTCAAATGAAAGAAGTCATAGTCACACTCCTGAAAGCCGCAGTCAGAGTCACCTGTCCACCGAGAGGAGCCAGAGCCATACCCCAAGCGACCGTGGTTACAGCCGCACACCCAACGAAAGAAGTCACAGCCATACCCCAAGTGATCGCAGCTACAGTCGCACACCCAACGAAAGAGGCCATAGTCAGACCCCGAGTAGTAGCAGGCCCAGATCAGATCAGAGTCGCAGCAGTCCCAGCAAGCGGTCAGGTCCTCAGAGACCGACGAAAGCTTATCCCAGTCCCTCCACAAACTCTGGTGCTCACCACAATGTGCCCTACCAGGCAAACTTCCTGCCCAAACCAGAACCCCAGTATCCAGCTAACCCCAGCAGCAACTGTAGCCCCGATGTGCCATCCTCCTCCTCCTTCTCCGCCTATACATCCCAGCAGCTACCCAGACCAGAACCGGTCCAGTCACCAGTGTCACGAGCCAGCCCTCTTGTGTCCGCTGTCCATCCACAAGTTACCAACTACGGCACTCAGCCTCCTCAGAGACATTCTTCACACATTCCACCTCATTCTCACTTCTCTTCCCTACCTACAGCTTCTCAGCCTCTCATGAACTCTCATGTGAATTCTGAATCGATGAAGCATCTCAATTCATTTCCGTCAAGCACTGGGTCCAACTCTAAACCTTCCCATTCCGCCTTCGACCATCCTCTCAAAACCACCCCGCCGTATGGTCGACAGCCCGGAGCAATGGCAGTTGTCAAGCCGACAGTCATGCATCTTTAGATAAGCAATGCTACTCTCGCCTGAGTCTTCAGATTTGCTGCAATACATTTTTATCACTTTATCTTACAGACTCTCCTCATATTCCATTTTAACCTTTACTCTTGTATTGTTTGTACCAGCTTTTTAATTCCTTGAATTATCTGTCTGAGTCACACCAGTGAAATCTGCTCTTACATCAGTTTTTCACCCATTGCTGTCCTCTGGTTCTCGCTCCTGTATCGTTCTTGTTTGTTAAAAATTCTGGTTCATTTCTGTAGGTAGAACAACTTTAAGGTCTTGTTTATTGAAGTATGATTTTATTTTTGTGTACTTTACATTGTTAAAGTTTATATGATACTTGTGTTTCTACTTGATACTAAACCTTTAAAGCTCTTGCAATATTGTACATAGGCCTTTAGATCTGTATTCATCAATTGACTTGAAACGTTTTATTTAAGCATTCCAAATCTTCATGAACAAATCTTTAATCTAGGCCTACCAAAACACCCACAACATGGCTTCCCCATCAGTTTGCTATACTAGAAATACCCATCAACATTTCAGCATTCAAGTGGATGCTCTTACTCTTTGTATTTCACAGAAATGCTCAATAGCTAGCCAGAAACACCCCCAAATTGCCTTAAAAATTATCAGAAACCAAATTTATATTACATGTAATGTTAAGTTCGATAAAACTAAAACAGTAGTAAAAGCTAATTTTCAAAATAAAGAATAAGGACAAATCAATATCATACTTTACAACAACAAAAACTTATCCAGCTGTTATCTCACTTCTAGACAGCTGCCTCTTGTACTTACTATATGTTCATGCATATTCCTTACTTCTCCATCCTATTTTTGTTCATTTTCCCTACACAAATAAGCATGAATTTCAATAAACGCTTTTGCATGGGGATATACTTACTTGAACCACTTTTACTTTTAGTTCCTTAAGACTCTTTGTCTGTTGGGGCACCTCTGAAGACTTGATAGTCAGTAATGGGGACATACTTACTTAAACTTCTTTAAGTTTTAGTTTCGTAGACTCTTGTCTGTTAGGGCACTTCTGAAAACTTGATAGTCATTAATGGGAATATAGGTGAACCAATTAAGGCTCATCATCAGCGTAAAATAAATTATATGGCCTAGACAAAGTACTCACTTCTGACAACTCTTTTGATGCTCCAAATCTTGTTGTACCTTGATTCACCATAGCTTCACCTTTCGATTCAATTTTCGTTCGGCTTAAGTGATGATATAGGCACAAGAACCTGTATCAAGGGGGGACATTTTTAGTAGAAATTTTCAGTAGATTGTTTGACATTGCCATAACCTTGTTTGGTCTGTTCAAAAACAGACTGATGTATTATGCTTTTTGATGGTTGTGCTCATCTCTACTGACCTTTTGTTGTAGTGTGATTTTATTTTACGGTTGATATGTAATTGCTTTTCATTCCTAGATGTGTCAGTGTCAGAATACGATGACCAGAATGTGCGTCACTAGATTTGTGTACTATCATCCTCTCATTATTACTTTGCTTTTAAAGTGTTCAACCTAATACTACTATGTGCAGGTGACAAAACTGAAACATAGTGGAAATACAATTCAATAAAGTAGAAAATGTTTTGCAATGATGTTGTCTTTTTATCTGTGTCTGTGTGTGTCTGTGTGTATTTGTTTTTGTATGTGCATTCATAATAAGCATCATCATTCCTTGCTCTTTACTACTTTGTTCTGCCTCCGTGATTTTGATGTACCGGTACCAAACTGGTATGTGAAATTAAAGAATAAATAACAATTAACAAGCATATGAAATAGACGGGTAAAAAAATAAATAAATATGTCACACGGCAGGCATCACAAAGTCCTGTCTGTATATCAATGTTGTTTATTATTTCACAACAAACATCAAACATTGTGGAGAAAGACACACACAGATGCCAATATCACACAGGAAATTGTGTATGACAAATGACAACAATAAGATAAAAGTAACTTACACATCATTTCCACAGTTAGTAGTCTGCATTGCATATCATAGATAGGTTTATTTCTTCCGGTGTTTTGTTTGAAT
>JAUELK010008452.1:0-14268 GCA_031471215.1 Gastropteron pacificum | reverse complement strand
TTCTTTTTGAAGAATTGTGGCCCCCCCCCCCCCCTCCCCCTTATTAATTTTAGCCCTTTGACCTACTTCTGTTTCAACACCGAAAAGTACGTTTTTTCCTTCTTAATACGGTCGAAATTGCCAACTGCAGCAAGTACGAAGCCAGCAGGTACCGGAGAGTAGACCCGCGTGATATAGACT
This sequence comes from Gastropteron pacificum, assembly GCA_031471215.1. Classification (NCBI taxonomy): domain Eukaryota; kingdom Metazoa; phylum Mollusca; class Gastropoda; order Cephalaspidea; family Gastropteridae; genus Gastropteron; species Gastropteron pacificum. The sequence continues at coordinate 14,088 of JAUELK010008452.1, read as the reverse complement.
CGCAAAACATAGATTCCACCTCTTATATGATCTAATTGTGTTTCTCAGGGTGTAAAACTAAAAAGTCTATTTTGAATACATTTTTAAAATTCCAGGATAAATGAAGCTTTGGCCTGGGACACCTCCCGCTACGGCACAGAGTTTCTCCACCTCTAACTTGAATCCAATCAACAAAAAGAACACTGATTTCTGATCTCGTTTAAAATTGAGTGGGGAAAAAAAAAAATTAATTTAAAATTTAAAAAGCACACTTGATTCCATTCCCACTTGCATGGAAAGATGGAAACAATCACGGCTTCTCTTTTCACTTTCTCAAAGGAGGGAATAGAAAATCAATGGGACTACCGCTCCAATACATAGCAAAGAATTTCCTCATCATCATCGTCTTTCTGAATTTTAAAAAAACACCATTGTTCTGCGTTCCAGTTGAAAAGAAAGTTCTCCATTTTTGAAAAGAAGGAACAATTCATGTCCTTGATATCCGTTCAGAAAAAATAAAGCACAGTGATTTCGGATCCCATTCAACGGCCAGAAAGACTTTCTCCTTCTTCTTCTCCAGCCTTCGCAGGTTGGAAAGTAAACAGAGCAGAGCACATCTTTTTTCTTTGTCCAAATGAAAGGGAAAAAAACCATCTTCTTCATCTTCTCCAGTCTTGAAGTTTCAGGACACACAGCAGTTTTCTTGTTCCGACGAAAAGGACAGAACCAAAGCATATTGTTTCTTTATTTTGCTCCAATGAATGGGAAAGAACTAAAGCACATTGTTTTCTTTTACTGTTCCAATGAATGGGAAAGAACAAAAGCACATAGTTTTCTTCTTGTTCCAACAAAAGGGAAAGAACAAAGCACATAGTTGCGTGAGGGTAGAGGATAGGATGACCAGTCAATCTCTCAGGAGACAGCCAAAACTTCATGAATCAATCACGGACATATACGTAGTGTATGTCTCAACTCTGATCCCCATTTTGTCTGCATTTCCAACCCGGTGTTTGGATGTCGTACATTCTCCTGGGGACAAAGGACAAAATATTACAATTTGTTAATTCGTTAGCACAGTTGAGTAAGTAAAGCGTTCAGCCAACACACGGTGTCGACCATGGGGTCACAGGTTCAAGCTCAACCTGTGCCAGCTCAAAGTTGGTGTTCACTATGAGTGTTTTTTCAGCCCCTGGTCTCACTGGTGGGACCGAGCAACTAGTCTTCTCATGTTACGCACGTTAAAAATCCCTTGACAGTTTGAAATCGATAAAGAGTAGACCTGTTAGGGTTGTCCAGGCAAAATGTGAAATCAAGCCCTATCATAACCTCCTCGTCGCTCAAAAAAAAAAAAAAGGCAGATAGGCACTGCTCTGTGGCGACTGCACGTTGGCTTCAGCAAAAAAGCGGAGCTCATACCACTAAGGCAAATTTCCATGAGAAGGGATGAAAACAGTACACAACAAAAATGAATATTGTAAATCTCTCCTTTGAAAATTTAGCAAATATATTGGGCTGTGTTGCATTAACGTTTTTATTTAATTCAAGATTTTTTTTTCACTCAGCATAAAAATTAAAGAAGTAATGGATCAATCAGATACAGTATTTTCGTGTGCTCGGCTTTGATGTAAATATCACACATCTTATAAATCAGAAAATGAACAAAGTAAAAAAGGTATATTTCAACTTGCAAGTTTCTCACCATGTGTGGGTGGTTCAGGGTCAGAGTATGACACAACACTTGCAGACTCTCTGTTGGCGTCCACCCACCGAGGCCGGGGGCGTCACAGGGGCAAAGTACGCATGCACCAGGATCTCTGGCAGGTGGCCCTGAGGGAGACAAAGTCAGTAATGATAACGATAATAATAATGATGATAATAATGATAATTAATAATAATAATAATAATAACAATAATAATAATGAATTGAAGAGTCAGAATCCACCACGAGTGCTTTGTAGCGCTTCACAAAGTCTTAAAACAGAAAATGTTTCCACACTTCACACTCAAGAGATGCACAGACATTCTATTCATATTCTTCAGAAATGTGTATGTATGCTACAGACATTATTGGAGATTATAAGCTCTTCTAAAGAGCAGTATATTTATTCCATTTTTGAACTATTCCAGAGATGTGCTTGTTTTTATCCCCCCCCCCCCCCCAACAGCTTGGTTTTCGACATCCATTCCACCCATCTGTCCATCCATTCAACACCACCTGAAGCTAGCATTGAATCATCACTAACCCTATCATCATCATTACACTGCCAGTGTGTTGTATCAGTGTGAATGGTTTGACGTTAAAAGATCTGTAACATTGTTGTGTTGGCCATGTCATTGCCTACATGTTGCATTTTTACTATTATTAATGTGTATGGCGCTTCAAGACCATTGAAACGGGAATTCAGCGCATTCTTCTTCTTCTAATCCAGCGATCGTTGAGCCTTTGCTCTTTGGTCTAATGCCATGTAGTAGTATTTTGAGGTGTTCCTCAGCTGGTCTGTAGTTGTGTATAGGGTTGTGTTTAGGTCAGGAGATGGAGGGAGTAGCTGCTCTCTGAGATCTTGTAGTGAGGGGCAGGAAAGGAGGTGTGTGATAGTTTCAAATTGCTCATTACACATAGGGCACATGGGGGGATGTTCCGGGTTTATTCTATTTAAGTGTTGGTTTAGTGGCACATGCTGTGCTCTTAGCCTGGATACAGCAACTTGTTCTTTTCTTGGTAGTGTATAAATGTATAAAGATGATCTTCATTTTTATCACATTAATATCATTAAACATCGTTATTGTAGACATCAACAACCCTCCGCCTACCTTGAGCCTACGTATGCCAGGTCTGGTGATCAGCTGACAGTCGTAGATCTCAATTCTCTGGAGAGCCTGGCAGCCCATCAAGTGTTCCAGAGCTGCATCGGTGATCAGGGGACAGTTGTCTAGTTCCAGCACGGCAAGCTGCTCTGTGGCGCACGGACTTGAGCCTAGCTGGCGGATTCCTTCGTCTGTGATCAACTCACAGTGGGACAGGGACTGGGGATACACAATTAGCGGATTAGCTCAGTCGGTAGCGTGTCGGACTCAGGATCCAAAGACCCCGGATTCGAGCCCTGACTGGGGCGAGTTCTGTAAACCCTTGGGAAAGGTTCTTTACCACCATTTCCTCACCCCACCCAGGTGTAAAAGGGGTACCCATCTATAGGCATGTTTCTGCGCCTCACAGGCTGCCTGTACTTGTGTTTATTGTTTGTGATGTGTTATGCGTTGTATGCGTTTGTAGCCTGTCAGAGGAGTAATAGATGTAAAGCGCTTTGAGCTCTTTGGAGAAAAAGCGCTATATATGAATGCCATTTTTACTCACCAAGGCAGATAAATGGTGACAGTAGGTGGCTATATGACCCAAGGTGGCATCTGTTATCTGTGGTAGAGAAATACAAGACGTCAGATACACTGGTCAAAGAAACAGTTTGCCTTTAAAGAAATCACTTTCATAGCTACTGGAGTGGATGATGATGATGAAACAAAAGAAATACAAGACATCAGATGCACTAGCAAAAGAAACAGTTTGCCTTTAAAAAAATAACTTTCATAGCTACTGGAGTGGATGATGATGATGATGAAACAAAAGAAATACAAGACATCAGATACACTGGTCAAAGAAACAGTTTGCCTTTAAAGAAATAACTTTCAGAGCTACTGGAGTGGATGATGATGATGATGACGACACATAAGAAATACAATAAATTTAACACAACAATGACAAAAACTCTTAAAATAAACAAGCAGATCCTTTGCCAAAGTTCTAAGCAGGTTGACAAGTTCACACAGAGTGCGAGGACATTCTTCTTCTTCTTCTTCTAACCCAGCAAACATTGAGCTCTTGCTCTTTGGTCCAATACCATGTAATAGTAGTAGTATTTTGAGGAGGTATTCCTCAGCTGGTCTAGAGTTTGTGTATATTTTATTGTATACACATTCTTCATCCCTTTTCAGGGAAATTTGCCTTAGTGTTATGAGCTCCGCTTTTCGCTGAAGCCAACACGCAGTCACCACAGAGTAGTGCCTATCGGACAGGGCATGGAGGGTATAGCTGTTCTCTGAGGTCTTGTAGCAATGGGCAGCAAAGAAGCAAGACATTCAAAGGCAAACTTACCTGTATGCAATCCTCCAGATCCATCTGCTCCAAGTTGTGGCAACTCTGAAACAGACCACATCCGTTTGTTGGTTGGTGACTTTTCCACAATTTCAATTTTTCATTTAAAAAACCCCAGAAAAATGTCATAGTTTTGCAGGCTTTCTGTTTTTTTCAAATTATCATGCAGCCCATCTACACTGGTCTAGTAAATTAAATCATATTTTTAAACAAATTTCTTACTTGCTCATGTGGTCCAAGATGGGGATGGATAGCCATTATAAACTGCCCACATGACCCAGAGTTTCCAAGGGGATTCGGATATCAGGTCGCTCACATGGTGACCAAATTATCAGCATTACTCATTACTACAACAACATAGGTGAGGGCCTAAAAGCCAATAGTAGAAGTAAAACCCCATAAACATCTAAAGACAGTCAGGGAAAGGTCATTTTCTTTTTAAGCTGCATCTGTGTGGAACGCCATGCCAGCATATCTTAGAAACATTGACAAAATCCCCCATTTAAAATAAAGAGCTTAAAACATACCTTTTTAAGGAAGTTTTAGTAAGTGTTGTCAATTTGTTATTTTAACTTTTTGTATCCATCCACGTGTATCATGTTATATTGAATTGCATTAAAATTTGTGATTGTGCCTGTAATTTTTTATTGTAAAGCGCTAAGATTATAATAGTCAAAACAAAGGTAATCTACCCTGGTGAGAGCCTGGAAGCCACTGTCTGTAAGGAGATTACAGCCAGACACCTCAAGGGTCCTGGGGATGTCAAAGGAGAAGGCAAAAGTTAATGTTATTTCAAGCCGAGCATCTTCATAATCAGACAACAACAAATGTTTAGATTATAATGTAAAAATCTACGATAACTTGTGTTTCGTTATGTCAATTTATTCAGATAAAGTAAAGACAATATATTATCCCAGCGAGCCCTTTTAAGGGCTAAGGAAGAAGTTTTTATTTCTTCAACACTGCCAAGGCCTATGACGACCACTCAACAAACTTCGCAAAAAACACCTTAGCTTTAAAAAAAATAATAATAAATGAATGAAAACAAGAAAACTTTTTACTGAGGAAATTACATAAATTATCTAAATTTTGTTAGGAGGGGTGGGAGAAGTTAAGATAGGATAGGGAGGATTTTAGGATAGAACGACTCAACTAAATCTTATGTTTGGGAACTTTCTTTTTGTTGATTGCTACGCCCCAACGATGTCTAGATTTCAAATCATGTGCCGGCATAGATATCAATTGGCTCCTATCTCGCAAAAAAAAACCCACCTCAAATACAGCAGGAAAGAAAATTATTTTCAAAGACATTTCCAAAAGAAACTAGGCTGAATTCAATCAAAGATTTGAAAAATGTATTTTCAAGACCACCACAAACATGATGACCCAACGTGCCAACCATTGGGCCAACACGCTTCCCCTGCAATAATTGTGATCTCACCTGAGGTTGGCACATCCCTGTCCCAGGGCTACCAGTGAGACGTCTGTAAGGCGGTTACAGTTGGACGCACACAGCAAGGTCAGACTGGGGCACTTCACTCCTATGGTGGTCACGGCATCATCTGTGATGTTCTGGGGGACAAAAACATGCAGTGCAAATTATTCAAGTGTGCTCTTTGAGCCAATGTTCTGACAGATACACACACTTACAATGCAAATAATTCAAGTGTGCTGTTTGAGCTAATGTTCTGACAGATACACACAATGCAAGGATTACAGTAACAGCTGGAGACAAAGTCTCTGTTCATAGATTTTAAAAAAGGTTCATCGTATCTAACCTCCAACCCATAGCCTTGTAGGCCACAGGGGCATCACACGAACGTCCTCTTCCTGATTTTCCGCTTTCCTCACTGTGGCACTAAAACGCAACACCCGTCCAGTATTTCAACAGCAGAGCCGATGTCATTGCGTACTTTTCGCTGATGCATCGGCGCGACTCATAGGCCGTGAAAAATTGTTTTGCAAACATCAGGAAAAGTTCGTCCTACATTTTTATGAATTGATGTTCTAAGCTTGGAATATTTCGTTTTCCAACTGTTGATTGTGTTTTCTCCGATAAAAAAAAAAATGGCTTCCTCCGGAACTGCGGTCTGAACGTGGAAACAATTGCAGTAGGGAAAGAGTTTTTAAAAAAGCACTCACCGAGCATTGTTGAATGTTGAGCTTCACCAGGTCCTCAGAGCAGACTGCCAGCTTCTCTATTCCCTCATTGCCGATCTGTCGAGTCACGGACACAGGAAACGAAAGTGAAAACCAATATCCATTAACTTAAAGTATCAGAATTGGAATTGTTGTAATGACATAGATGTTTGCATGAATCTAGATAATTTCATACGTATTATAACCCTGCCTTAATCTCTAGCAGCGTGAATGTTCACTATTGTTATGTAGATGTTTGTGATGGTGATTGAGAGGTGATTGCAAGTAACTGAGGCGTGCAAGTTCTTAAAATACATGATGCTATTATTATTATCAATTGTGCAGTTTTGTAGGCAAAGCTGAAAAAAAGATTTGTGGTAGCAGCAAAAGTATGGCCATGGTGACTCCAGACATAACGCCATTAGTCTTAGACCCACATCCAACATCACGCAAATTATGTCTGAATAGCTTACTCATCACAAATATACAGCATTTACATAAAATCATGCATTTTTCAATAGGAGTGATGCGACTCAAAATACAGTTTGCATGTAGCGCAGCCAAACTACATGCACACAGCGTGTAGTGAGCCAAACTGCACACACACACTTACGCACCTGATCACATCCCCTACAGAAGAAGGTGTTGATCTTGGGACAGCCCTCTGCCAGGGCCACCACCCCGTCATTGGTAACGTTGCGACACCACGACACATCCAGGTAGGCCAGGTGGGGGCACCCTCGGCCCTGGGAGGTGTTGCTGTGAGGAGGAGGAGGGGGGGGGGGGAGAGAACTTTTGTTTAATAATGGTTTACACACTCATTACTTGCCACAATGTGCTGTGGTCAACTTTGCGAATTCTTTCAGTTCACACAAGTTCAAGCATCATTGAGACGTTTCTGTTTGCAGCCATAATTTAAGACTGAACCAGGTGAATCATTTTCTGTAGCACTGGTGCTTGAACGTTTGTGAAAGAGTTCACAAAGTTGACCACAGCATGTGGGCATGATAATGAGTATAAAAACAACAGCAACATCAATGACTCAATTCACCTGAGAAACACTTGAGGTCTATAGGTGATGTAATAGATTAAGGTAAGTGATAATAATAATATTATACCTCAATTCACCTCGAGGGAAAAAGAGACTTGTGACTATGTAAATTAGGAGAGAGATAATAAATAAAACAATATTCATAAATATACACCCCTAGCGACACAAGCAAATCACTAAAAGGGGTGGGACATACGTTTTAATGTCAGTCTCCAATAGGACGGGGGTGGGTTGACAACCCTGAAAAGTGCCCACACAACCTACATGTCGCGCCCTCAGTGGGATATGAATCCGGGTCGCCCACTTGGTGACAAAACTCGTTAACCCAACGTGTTAACCATTCAGCCATAGAGTGGCCAACAACATATCTGTACTTACCTGAGAAACTTGAGAGAGAGGTCTGTGATAAGAGGACAAGAGGTCAGGTCCAGTTTGCGCAGTTTGGGACTGTGTTTGCCTAGACTCTCACAGGTCCTGCACACACACAATGAGCATACATTAGAAATGTATTATAAAATGTGAAGATACACATTTTGAGTTTTACACCCCTAACGACACAATTTGGTCATATAATATGAAACTCCCCAATGCTAAAATCAAATTCTATGTGATCCCCAAAGTTGGCCAATACTGAAAACAACCGTGGGCAGAACCCAAATGCGCAAAAAAAAGTTGGTCCCCTACATTAACATTGCAGGAGGTTGTATTTCAGATCATAATTTGAACAAAAAGCCCATCAAGTTCCCACTCGCACTGAGTGAATGCGGAGACTTTTTTTGCTGTAGACTCGCGAATACAGAAACCTGATGCATTCCAGAGCCTTCTCAACCTCCTGGGAGGCATACTGGTAGTGCTGCCTTGGTCGACGCCCGGCGCTCATACCAACATACTAACAAGATCTTTAACTGTCTATAGTCTTTTACACCTAGATACATAGAATCAACACAAACCACCCACCCACGTGTCCCATGTGCAACACACAATTTGAAACAAGCACACACCTCCTCTTTGAATGCCCGTCTTTACAAGACCTTAGAGAGCAACCACTTCCTCCATCCCCTGACACAGACACAACATTATATACAACTACAGAGCAGCTGAGGAATACCTCAAAATACTACTACATGGCATTGGGCAGAAGAGCAAGAGCTCAAAGGCTGCTGGATTAGAGGAAGAAGAAGAAGAAGAAGAAGAAGAAGAAGAAGAAGAAGAAGAAGAAGAAGAAGAAGAAGAAGAAGAAGAAGAAGAAGTCTTGACGTTCAGTACTCACAGGTCAGTGATGTTCATGCATTTGTTCAGGATCAAAGACTCAATGTGCCTGCACTGCTGAGCAAAAATCCTGGGAATGAGATTGAGACGACATTGTCAATGATAAGCCGACCAGATATAAAACAATTATGAGCTACACTGATGTTGTTTCTTGTTGTAATTGTTACTATATTTACTATGGGCAAAATTCAAACACTATCATAACCTCCTCATCTCCCCAAAATATAATGGCGGATAGGCTCTGCTCTGTGGCGACTGCGTGTTGGCTTCAGTGAAAAGCGGAGCTCATAACACTAAGGCAAATTTCCCTGAGAGTGGATGAATACAGTGTACAATAAAATATATCCGTGATTCATCAACTTTAAGAGAAAAAATGCAAACATCAGAAGATGGCTCACATAGGAAGGAATTGGGTACATGTGTCGAAAAGAAGTGTACTACACCCGATTGCACTTTATAGCCATGTATACAGAGAGCAAAAAATGAATTAACCAATCCTCTCTTGATTGTTACTTAGGCCGCAAACAAAAATGCGTAGCATTAATCAAACTCGATTTGGGGTACAAAAAAAACAAAGCAATAATGCGATCTAAGACTCTGCTACACTGCTTAAATTACTTCAGATGTGAAGGATCCAACACGCCCACAGTGACTCTTCAAGCCCATTGAAATGGGAATGCATTGCATAACAAATTAATCTCCATTATTATTATTTATAACAGCAAAGACTCACTGCAAGGCTGCGTCTGTGATACTCTGACATCCCTTCAGACTAAGGGACTTGAGGAAACCTCCACATCTCTGGGACATGTACTCCACTACTGGGCCCTGTTGGGGGAGGGGGGATAATAATAATAATAGATAGTATATAAATAGCGCTTTTCCCCCTCTCTACAGCAAGTTCAAAGCACTTTACAGAGACTATTACTCCGACAGACCTAATTCATGGGCATTTTTATCTTTATATCATATATTATAAGCTAGCTCCCCAACTTTGTTAAAGACGGTGATGATGGTAGAGAGAAAGAGAATGTGAAGGTGGAACACAGAGAGGGAGAGAGAAAAAAAGAGGATGTACAGGCACAGCGAGAAGAGAGAGGGCGAGAGACAGAGAAAGACAGAAAGACGAGAGACGGAGTAGGAGAGAACAACGAGAGACAGAGAGAGGGCGCGAGAGCTTTTTTCAACCGTACCTCAATGTCAGTCTGAAACTCAAACAAGTCAATCCTTTGCCAGTTGCTGCCATCCAGTGCCAGCATGTTCCAGTACTAGAAGACAGAAAATGTTATCAATCCATTTATGTAAAACAAATTGTAGACCTGTTAGATGGGGACGTGTGCATTAACCACAGCTTTATATTTTGTGCGTGGCAACGAAAGTGAAAGAAGGATTTTGATAATAGAAGTCTCAAATGCTATAAGTATTTCAGAGGCCATGTGCTGCTTTCTTTCTCATCCATTTTTTAATAAACGAAACGTTTGAGAGAAGACAAGGAATGAACAATCAAAACTGACAGGAAAAGTATTAATTATTTTTATAGGCAAATGACAACAGGATATAAGGGACTGGCTGGAAACAACAACTACAGAAGCAGGCAGAATAGCAAAAGACTGAGTGTTGTATCGCAGGAGGGTTCAAGAGGCAATGTCCTGCAAGAGGACTGGCTGATACAGAGAGAGAGAGAGAGAGATAAGATTAAAAATAGAACCATGACCTACTTTGGACACCTGGGCACTGCGACATAGTGAGACGACATCAAGGAAGGAGAAGATGCTGTGAGAAGGAGACAAAATCACATACATAATTCATTACCTGTCTGTCGTAGTAATGAACTGGCGTTTGATGTGATGCAGATATATCTCATCTAAATCTTTGTGCATGTGTGTGATTACTGTGCACTTTATTTCTCTATGTACACACTAAGATCGGAGCATCTAAATCTAAGGTATCGAATAAACGGGGGGGGGGGGGACAATGTCTCTGAAACTAATAAACAGGGGGTTATATTGCGGCTTTCGTAAGATAAAAAAGTGTCTACTCTCCAGTACATGTTGACTTCATACTTGCTGCAGTTCACAATTTCGACCGCATTAATAAGGAAAAACGAACTTTTCGGTGTCGAAACATACTGAAAGAAGAATTAGATCTATCGAAAGGCTAAAATTAATAACGGGGTGTGGAACAAGATAAGGAACGGCAGGCGGGGGGCATTTATTTGATACCTTAGAGTAAAGCCTATACTTATTGAATTTCACATTGCCACACAGTTTATCCCATTCCATGTGTACATGTATTCATATAACCAGGGATGCCACTGATCGTTTGTGATCATAACTGAAAAAGTATTGTTTCTGGTAGGGTCACCAAAGCTAGACATGTCAGGGGGTAGAGATCAGACAAACAGAAATCACTGGCCTTCTAGAATTGGGCAATAGGGTAAAGAATGTGTGTAAAAAAAACAATTTGTTTTAGAAACCGCCATAACAAATAAATGCAATCTCACCGTAGTAGAAGCTCCTTGGGCAACTTTTTGTTGATCAAGGCATCATCTTCATTTGTGTATTGAGATATCTGAAAAGGAGATATGTACATTAATTTGTTAGGCAATGTGTGAAACACAATGGAACGCTGAATGGCCAGTAGGCGCTGCTGTGTGGCAACTGCATGTTGGCTTCAGGAAAACGCGGAGCTTAGAACATTAATGCAAATTTCCTTGCGAGGGATGAAAAAAGTATACAGTAAAAAAAATGGAAGTCTCAACTTCTGCATGATGAAGAACAAGGACCTCTTCATATAGAATATATAACAGTTTTTTCTAGTAATCTAAATGATAGATCAAAGTGATGTCTGGCAATAATTGATTCAAGTAGACAACAGAAGAGTGCAAAGAATTTAGATAGAGGTAGAGAGTAGAGGACGTATTTGTACGTAGTGATACTAACACATCATTACACTGGTTACAATGTATCATCTGTACTCTGCACAAAAATGACTCATTCTACGTTCACTGCCCAAACCTAACTAGTAATTTCCATACAATATTCTTTCACAAATAGAAAGCCTTTCTTTTGTGGTATCTCAACAATACATTTTATAAATCAAGCAAAAGACTTACACTAGTCCAGTCAAATGTGCCGGGTGGGGTGCCATTCTTAGAGTTGCTTCTCCTCTTGCGTCTTGATTTTTCCTGAAAACAAAATGTTGAAGTGAAATAAGATTACAAAAAAAAAAAAGGAATTGACACACAAATCTCAATCCCTTGCTCTTTAGTTTTTATACGCTATCACTAAATATATTGACAAATTTGGACCTGAATAAAAAAAATGGTTTGGGAAAAAAGGCTTCCTGAATGATCTCCTTACAAGATGAGGTAATATCTTTGCATGATACAGAATTTACACAATTAGGCCCACCACTTATGCCGCAAACATAGTGATGCAGGAAATGTGTGCAAAACCAGGCCTAGACTACATGTTTACACTCAAATATACAGTACAGAATATATCATTACTATCTTGCAACAATCTTATTTCTCAGTCTTCTTAAACACATCCTGCTCTACATTAACCTTACGGCATAGGCCTACATAATCATACATGCAGATTGGGGGGGGGCGCGCAAATAACAGTCATCATACTCATAATAATAAGTCACAAGAATTAGATTAGGGCCTTGGAGTAATAGGCCTAATTTCTACACGTTACAAATTCTAAATCAAGAATCTAGATCTGGACCAGAAACACACATAATGACATAAGAACATAATATATAAAGTCATAAATAAAGGCTAACTAAAAAAAACGTCAATGATTAGTAGAGTGAGCAGCAAGAAAAGATATCTTTGTCTTTGTTAGAAGTTGATCAAGATCTCTAGAATGCAGAGTTCATAACTGACTGCAGCAAGTGCATCCAACCAATTTCTTGTCAATGGTCAATACCAAATCAAAAATTGACCAAACAGCCCTAGATTAGAATCTATTTTATTTCAGTGACATCCACAACCAGAGAAAACACAGAACCAGGTCAGCACACAACAACCATTATGATTATAAAACACAAACAAACAATAAACACACAGGAAGAAAATACCAACCTCTGAAGATGCTTTGCATATTGTACAATAGTGGATATGAGGGCGAGACAAAGACATTATGACCGGGTCACTTCTTCAACAGCCATCCACCCGGCGTGCCTAGTCTAAATGAGCCTAGATCTGAATTCACATGAGCCAACCCCTCCCCAAAACTGAGCAATAAAGAAGAGGAAAGGACCCCTCCTTTCTCTTTATGTTGGCTGAAAGACGGACGTTGGCCACTACCAAGCAACACGCTCGTTTAGCCCACTTCGACTTATAGCTTTGGATCTACAGAGTCGAATTCGGCTTATTGACCACAACGCTACTTACCTCTGATTTACTCTTTGAATGATTCCCGTAATGGTTGTTGTGGTTGTGGTTATTCATCTTTGTACGCCATGAAAACAGATGTAGTTTTCTTGTATTTTGATCCCGTTGGCTTTCTTGTTGTGAACAAAAAGAAAATAATAACATAAGAAGCGAACTAAAGACTTGATGTATCAGCAATTCTCATTGGTCCACCCTCGGTGACGCAATGTAGTGATAAATAGAATAGTCTGTTTATAGCTTTAAGAAACGCATTTCAGCGTTTTCAATTAACGTGTTTCGATTAAAATTTGCGTTTTGTTCAGATAAAATTAAAATATTCCATGAAATTTAAGTCATCTTGACTTCAAGGCTGAGAAAACAAATCTTTGTTTTTACCGGAAGTCCTTCATCACACCAATCGTAAGAGGTGTAACAAAGAGACTGTATCACAGCTGATGGACACTCCTTGCAATGTTTTGATTCTTATTTCGGATCTCGGTGTAGTTTTTTATGTAGTCGACACTGTCCAATCACAGATAAAAAGGCGGCATTTATGACACGCCCCAAAACTATCAATCATCTAATGCCTAGATACATGGCTTGTTTTCATAGCAACCACATAAAGCCAGTGCTCTGATCTGAATGATGCAGTGCCTCAAGGCCAGGAAGAGAGGAGCGGGGAAGAGTGATGGAGGAAAGGAAAGCAGGAAGGTCATGGGGATGAAGGGTTAGCCTACCTTAGTGAACAATTAATTAGGCCTACTCAGATACGTTTTTAGCAGTGAAGACGGGAAGGGAGAGGCAGAGGAGGCAAGGGAGAAAATAAGTGGGGGAAACAGTTTTTGGCTTTGGAAGGAGGTGAATGGTAGGCCTACCGACAGCAGATCTACATCTAGGCCTAGTGAAGACCGCAAAAAAGTGAATGGAATGGCAATGCTGAAAGAAGGTGGGGGGGGGGGGATAACAAAACGGATGTTGGTAGGTGGAAGAGGGTGAGGGAAAAGTTTGTGCTTCTTATAAGTAGGTTTAATACCATAGCCTATACAAATTATGTGTAACACAAGGTCTCTTTATCATGTCTACAAACGTTGCGGGGGGGGGGGGGGGGGGTAAAAAGCTGGG
>JAUELK010008341.1:0-14274 GCA_031471215.1 Gastropteron pacificum | reverse complement strand
GGGGTGTTGTGGTCGAATGGTGTGTTAGTGTAGGTCTGGGGTGTTGTGGTCCAATGGTGTGTTAGTGTAGGTCTGGGTTGTTGTGGTCCAATGGTGTGTTAGTGTAGGTCTGGGGTGTTGTGGTCGAATGGTGTGTAGTGTAGGTGCAACGGTGGCCAAAAGTACATGTACACCACACGTAGGACTACCGTATGTTCTTACTGCTTAGAGGTACTAGATCTAGTAGTAGTAGTAGTAGTAGTAGTAGTAGTCGTAGTAGTTGTAGTAGTAGTAGTAGTAGTAGTAGTCGTAGTAGTTAGTAGTCGTAGTAGTAGTCGTAGTTGTAGTAGAAGTCGTAGTAGTAGTAGTAGTAGTAGTAGTAGTAGTAGTAGTAGTAGTAGTAGTACATACAAATTATACACGTTCTGTCGTGGCTCTGTATGTTTATCACTATCATCAGGTAACTTTACTTTAAACGAGTACAAACAAGTGCATACTGTACATGTACATGTAACTAATCTCAATCTCACATCACTTAGTGCCAGATTGAAGCAACAACAACAATACATAAGACTAAGACATTTTATACAAATGTAGTTTATACTGCTACTAGTGCTAGAGGTACTGGTATGTGGCGATGCACTGAGATATTGGACAGTTGTTCACCTTTTGAATGATGTCATTAATACATGCAATACATAAACTTTCAATCAATCAATAGGTTGATCAAAGACATGACCAAGATCCCTGGATGACAAAATGCCTTTTTTTTTTCTTAATCTTCTTATGTGCACTAGGTTTATACTACAATTTACTAAACTTTTTTGTTTTGTTTTATGATTTACAAACAGAAAAATTGTGATTTCATAAAATTAGATCTGAACCATATCTAAATACGCATGTATTATTTACATCCCCGATTTGTACAAACTATAATCATTTCTATTGTGGTGATCTGGACCCTGGAAAAACTTGTTTGGATGTTCAAACTAAAGGTGACGAAATTCGACATGGCATAGATAAATAGTTGATTACTCCGTAAATATGAGTCAAACTCGGCAGTTTTTGGCATCACTGTGCCCAGGAAGAGTTGGAGAGATTCATTGGATTTACATCTGTGATTAGTACAACTAAATTTAACATGGCTTTTGGGCCACAGAGCAATAACTGCTGATGAATGAGAAGGAGTACATAATGTACAATTTGGCATTTTCTCCAAACTGAAACACGAATTGCAAACAGAAAGTGCAGGACAACAAGTAGTGTAGCAGTGTGAGCACACGAGTGAGGGTATGAGGGGAGCCTACTCATGGACACCAGACGACAAACCATGCAGGGCACACCAGCAAGCCAGACAGCTGACACCGACAGCATTCAGACAACACTCAAGTCAAAGTCAACAAATAATAACCTAAACAAACAACATTGAGTGACTACATCAAGAAACAAGCCAACAAACAACAATGAGTGACTACATCAAGAAACAAGCCAACAAACAGAGGTAATGTCCAAAGGCTGCAAGTCACATTTTATTCTTTATAATGTATAATAATATAATAACATGTTATGAATGAATGAGGACATTGTCATCGTCATGAGAAGTAGTAAAACGATTGCTCATCATTGAGATGGTTATGTACAGAGACTAATGAAGACAACATCCCACCATGTGATGTCACAATCGTGTGAGGAGAGCAGACATCACATTCATAGTAAGCCTACCACAACAAATGTGCACTGCATAATAAATAATACTCACACACACATACAATTTGAGTAACGTATTTCCATACAACCCCCTTCCATCCAACATACTGATACATGAAAAAGCTTGCGTCTCTAGATATCAATGTAGAAGATCTGTACTTTGTAATTTATTTAAAAAAACATGGCAGTCAGCATCTAGTATTCCAGTAAAGAGAATTCCCTCTAGCCATTCAGCTCAAAGCACTAATACTAACCAAAACTGTATCTAACTGAATATATATGTGAAAAGCAGTCATACGGATACATTTGCAATTGTAACAAGAGTAGAAACAATTCTCTACCAGAAAACAAGGTTTATCTTATCATCTTAACTTATTAAAAAAACCAAGACCAGACAAAAAGTTTCTCTTTACCCTTAAGTGAGAAAAAAACAACAAGAGAAACAAAACAAGTATGTCATAAACAGAGATGAAGAACCCAGAACTAAAATTCCCATAATACAAGAAGTTCAAGCAAAATGTACAAGACAATGATAGAGTTGCGTTGAGGTATGTACAAGTACAGGTATGTTTGTTCTTAGCCAGCTAGTCACGGCTCCATGATATTATTAATGATAATCAAAGTACAAAATTCAACTGTATTTCTCCGCAGCATTTATCACATTATTTTCTGTTTCTATTTCGGAATCAAACGGGAATAACCCCCGTCTCAGGATAAAAAATGTTTAACAGACAGCCATAAAGGTGTTTCCCATACCGAAACAATGACATCATGTACATTATATGTAAGAACTCTGCAGATACTTAAACTGATTCAACAATGACAAGTAACACACAAACGGACCTGGCTGTTTGGCTATCAACATCGTATGCATGTACTATGTACACATGTTATACAATCAAACTTTATTACTAAAATAAGCTTTACTACTCAAACTACTTCTGGTGAGATACGTTCTGCAAAGTAGAAAAGTAAAAGAGAAGAAAAAGGGCTCTGATAATGATATACAATAAAATCAAAGAAAAAATGAAAAAACCCACAAAACAACCAAAATTCATTTCCTCTTTTACAAACTGTAAGGGGGGCACAGAAACACTTGGTCTTTGACCAAAAAAAGTTAAAGGCACTGCAGCCAACATGCTTGTCAAATGAACATTTTAATACTTTCAGCTGCTCTTCACTGATATTGTGTCTTTCATCATTCAGTATGAACTTTTACATGGAAAGCTCTGCTATCAAAGTCCACATTTCAATGAATGGTCATTATGTAATAAAGATGGGGTGAATATGAGAAAATGACTCACAATGGCTGGGGAACTTTATTCCGACAAAAATGAATTCCTAACGACAAACCAAATACTATGGATCGCCCTCATATACGGTTATAATGTGTCCAAAAGTAAGCCCAGATGTCCCTGTGCCCCCTGACAGGTACAGTATAATAATAATGTATGCACTATAGGCTGTTAGAAATGCTCGACATAGTCGATGAAGCATGCAATACAGTGGGAGAATGTGAAGAGTCAATACAGTAGTAGGAATGACAGACAGCATAGCTATACACATCATAGGAAGGCCCAGTGGGTCACACTGAGAATCACATTCATGCCGGGATGATATAAATAAAAAAAAATGTGATTTTTCAGATTCAAGTGGTGAAACAATACAGAATGGATGCAGTCAAGGCTATACACATGACACCTGCTACCTACTTTCCCTCAAACATAATCTCAAATGGCTACACAAACAAGAGATTGCCATCATCGTGAATCACTACCTCCTTCAACTGGTTCTACCAACAAGAAGTTTACCAAATGAAACCAGGGAACTTGCCAGCAGAGATATCAACAATGTGTTGGTGAGGACGAGGGCATTCTCTCAGCAAAAAAAGGAACTTTTAAGTCGATTCATTCAGATACACGCTCCATGTATTTTAGCCCTTGTGCCTCTACATCACGCTCATTTATTGCTACAGGAATTGCACTGAGTGGCTTTCTTTACAACTCTTGTCTTACTATCCCAAAATGTCTATAGATCTATAATATTGGTATTTAATGTCACAGTGAGACTATCTATGTGATACATTTTAAAAAGACGTGTAAATCCCCTCACAACCATTACTGATGGCATGCTTAAAAACACACATGAACCTGTTCTGGGCCATGTAGGATCCCTTACAACCTCCACATTGCAAGTGCTATGGGCCAAGTGCTGGGCACTGGAAATGTATGCAAGTGCATAAATTAATGGAGAATAATTGAACCAGGGCCTCCAGCCCTTGATGTTTTAAGTATCAGTGTCATCTATGATAACTATGTAGGAACATAAGTTGGTAGGTAGCACACTATCCCTGTACAGTGTTGGTGGCAATTAGCGTGCGGGGAAGAAAATGTGCAACGCTGCACAAAAAAGGCATGTACCTTTATGATTTATACCCCCTCCAAGCTTCTCAAAATAATTCAGCCAGATGTATATATAGATCTGACAACAGTCCACAATTCTGCCTCCAGTAAGGGTGTCTGCCTCTGGGCTTTACACTTCAGCACCACATCACAAACTGGTGGTAGGCACAATAGAACCTCAAAACCCCACATTTCTTTTGTCTATCTCTGGTACCAGAAAACCCCACCCATCCTCTGTCTATCTCCAGTACCAAAACAACCCCCCCCCCCCCCCCCTCCCCTCCACTGTGGACTAGCAGGCACACCCTCCACCCTCCTGGGCATGGCTCTCTGTGGGAGCCTCTGGTTTGAGCACCACGTCATGCACTGGTGAGACACTGGGTCAAGGAACACAAGGCACAACATCGACAAGCAACATGCGAGGTACCAGCAAACAGTGAGAGAGCAATCAAGAAAGACAAAGAAAAGAAACAGAGAGATAAATACTTCAAGGTACAACATATGTTGGTTGTATAAAATAAAATGTGGTATAAATTAATTATAAATATTTGTTGAGACTAGTCTGCATTAACATGTCATGTGCTCAGTTCACAAAACCGATTGACTCTACACATGATTTGTTTGTTGATTTATAATAATAGCTAATTGATATCAGTTTTTCCTCTTTGAGCTCAAAGTGCTTTACAGCATATTTGACAACTGAGACATGTCTGCTCCTATTCCATCACCGCAATATGAGCATGTACGCCAGATGGCCCTTGATCTAGTAAAAGTATGTGTTGAGTATGACATCAGTGAAACAAAAGGGCAGAATTGGGTTGCACACTAGAGGAAGGGAGATAGAGACAGAGGAAGGGAGATAGAGACAGAGGAAGGGAGATGAGACAGAGGAAGGGAGATAGAGACATGCTGCTTCTAGGTAGCATTAGCAACTGACACAATGCATCACGTCTGCTCATGAACAAGCACAGTATTTGAAAAGCCCAACAATCTAGTTAGTAGAGAAAAACTTGAGGGGTGTCAAGAACATTGCAGTCTGCACCAGGAAAGCTGTCTTTTTTTAATTTGAAGCAATTGTAGGAAACAAAGAACAGTAGAGATTTTTCAAGCACCAACACCACACAATGTTTCCATTTCCACCCAATGCAATTCACAATAACAGACCACACCCTACCTTGTCATCTTTTATACAACAACAAAGTTCTAAGACTGACACAACTGACCATACGAAACAATTGCCTACACTATCAACTAATGAAAACTTGAATACAGCGCTGCTTGAGTAATTAAGTGCGTCTTTTAACTGCCTTTACTTCCTGGAAATGTCAATAGTACTCCTCTTATCCATGATGTAGTGGCTACATAGACGTTATCCTGTCACAACCTTAATAAATATGTACTTTGCTTCAAGAGTGATGGTAGTAGTAGTTTTTCATTCCATAACAAATGCTGACTACCAGGGCTATGGCATGAGAAATCCAGAAAAGCATGTCATGAATTCAATCACAATGAGGAAACACTCTGTGCAGCACACCACAAACAACATTTCCTCACAGCCTTGTCCCTCAGCAATGCTGGTGACAACGCCTACATCCATGATGAAATACAGCATAGCACAGTGACTCGGACTTGGACAAGGACAAGAGAAGAAAAAAAAAGGGAATTGTCTCGTAATCGGGCCTCTATCTAACAACCACATCCATTCTCAGGGGGAAGAGGTTCAGTCGGTGCCTCCTTCAACTTCACTTCAGTCACTGAGAGGGGATCGCAGTCAAGGAAGACAACACAGGGCGGGGATGGTCTTCCTGTACAGTGCCACCACGCCAAGGACATTTACCAATGGCTGACATTCCACAAAGAGAGAAATAAATAGCAAAGAGACAGAAGAACAAAGTGTTGCTGATATGGGGACAGAAGAACTGGAAAATAAGAAACACCCCAAAAAACACACAAAGGCACAGACACTAGGAGGAACCCTAGAGACATGAACTATGAAAACAATGGTCTGCTAGATAACTTCTGACTATCACACAGCATAGCTCATGAAAAGAATAGAGACATGAGAGATAAGCTCCTCAATTCATTTGGACAAAATTGGGAGGACAGATAACAATTGCGAAGAGCTAGTATTAGAATTTCTTTCTACCTAGAAGTACTCAACAAGCAAGCTAAGAGCACACCTGTATCTTCAACTCTTTGCAGCAGTTTTGTCCATTGATGTGTTGTCTTGCATTGCAAGTGGCTAACCAGTATTCATCATATCAAAAAGATACTTGTCCTTTTAGAGTCCCATATTACACTTACATAACTCTTGACATGTATTCCTCTTAGTCTTAGACAGTTTTAACCAAAGTGATACTTCCCTACTACTATGCCTGACTATGCACTGAGTGGGTACAATGAACTGAACAAAGGCACATTCAAGACACTGAGAACTCAAGAAGTATTTCATGATGACATTGAAACATTGAGTAAAGAAAGCGATTGCCGCCATAGCTGCGTGACTGCCTAGCACTACAACAGAAAGACAACAGAAGGCCCTCACCTTGTGTCCACGATTGCTGCCGTTTGTGTCACATTAAGACAACTGTGTGGTGTACATGGGACACAATATAGTCCTCATCATTTCTATACTAGTTTCATCCCGTATCAGGGAAATTCGGCGTAACATTATGGGCTTCGGTTTTCGCCCAAGCCAACGCGCAGTCACCACAGAGCAGCGCCTGTTGGCCTGTGAACACGTTCCCCTTGACCACTCACTCAGAGACCTCTAAATAACTGTGGTCTGCTACATCGGCCAGACAAGACAAATCGAGTGAAACCTATACCACGGTGTTAAAATAGAAGAAGGTAACCAATACGAATCATGTCATACGGGTAAGAAGAAGAACATAAACCGGAATATAACATGGCGACTAGTTTCTTCAAATAACTGACTCAAAAGGATACTTGTGTTTTTGTCGTCTTTCTGTTCCATGCCTGGTAAGGCAGCAGCAACACGCCTGAACAACTGTGAACAATGTACATAATACATTATATACATGTACTGTATAAATGTTAGTGCAAATGATTACTCCACACAAGACATATTTCTGTATCCATCTCTGTGTAAATACGATGATTCTTTTTGTCATAATCTTACTGTAGGCTTCAAGGTATATTTCAGATCATTATGCAAGATATCTTAAGAAAAAAAATTGTTTCGGTTAATGCCTAAATCACTTTAGACAACATAAATCTTACATGATTAAAGAATTCATACAAAAGGCTTCTATTCACCCAAGTAGATTTATTGGAAGAACAATAGATTGACCAGTATAGTCTAGAAGTATGGTAAGCCTACACACAAGGGGTTGTGAACAGTACATGCAGAACATGCCAATTCATTACTTTCAACAAGCATCACAGACCTGTTCTGCGCTTGACTCAATTTGGATTAGAGAGTATTTTCTTATCCACCACGAGGTGTAAAAAAGGATATCAAACTATAGACAGTGAAAGATTTGTTGTGATATGGATGGGCGCTAACCAAGCAGCACTACCAGTATGCCTCACAGGAGAGTGAAAAAGGTCTGTTGGAGTAATAATGTGCTGTTAAGTGCATTAATCTTCACTGTACGTTGTGGGTGTAATACACCCAGTAAGCAACTGAAATGGCTGCTATGTGAATTTCAGAATGAAACTCCATCTATTCCTCAGGCATCCATTAAAATTTCTGAAAATATAATACCAGTATTAGAGTAAAACCTGTATCGCGTTACAGCGAAATTTTGTTGAAGCCGGAATAGCCTAGATTTAGCCTATATCTCGGCAGAGCTAGGCCTAAACAAGCAGTCATCGCAGTCTCGTCTCGGGCTTATTATAATTTACGCCACGCATATGCAGCCTCCAAAGGTTTCGCATTTTAAAAGAGAATTGAATGCCCTTTCTGATGAACTAACTTCAATGGCGATCAATTAACAAATAGTGGGAGAATTCATCGTTGCTGGCGTACGGGTGTGATTACACCCACGACGTAGGAATCGTAGGGTAAAACACCATGTACGGCGAAGGTTAAGCTTGCTTAGAGTGATAACATGTGCTGTAGAAATCAGCTGTTATTTGTATCCATAACCCACCTGTTTCACGTTGTAGCCAGCCTTTGCACTGGTTTCAATGAACATCACATTAAGTTCTTTTGCCTTCCTTTCACCCTCTTCTGTGGACACTTGTCTGGGAACAAAGAGAAATTGTGGCTTATTCAAGGGTTCTGTAGAAGATAGTGAAACAGTCTGAAAATATTCACAGGTGTCTGCTTTTATTGGTCATGCGAAAAACCATCTGGTATGTTCTAGTATGTTCTGTACACTGGATTTTTTTAATCTTTCATCTATAGGACGCAAAAGAAAAAGAAGGGAAATTGATTTTCCAGGGTCTTATTTGTTTCTGAAATTACAGGATCTGCTCTTTAAGCGACTTTCTACAGATTTATTGTGTCTCTATTGGTTATTTTTAAAATTAAGTTTTGAATGTGTCAATCTAGAAAAATAGAAACTGAGAAGCCATATCTCGGAATTGCAAAGTGTGTCAATCACACATTTTTTCCTGGCATAAGCACCTATGAGAAACCTGATTTCAGACTACGTCTGAAATATTGACACCTGAGTAACGACTACATAAGCACACCTAAATGAAATGGGTGACCAGGGTTTGAATCCCAGTGGCAGTTATCATGGCTGTCCACAATGCCGACTAGGACAAGCAGTCCTTACCTCTTGTCTGAAAGATCTGTTTTGTTCCCCACCAACATGATAATCACGTCACTGCCCCTCTCTGTGCGCACATCATCTATCCACTTTGAAGTCTGGTGGAAGGAATTGGCGTCTAGAACGAGAAAAACAAAAAGGATTTTTTGGTGTAATTTTTGTTTTAAGTACATACACATTGCTCAACAGGCCTTTGATTGAGTGTGCAGCCAATGCCATTATCAATCACATGATACCAATGGTGGAATAAAAACAGGATCTTCTGCAATAAGCAACAAATCTTAAGAATGTTTACAATAAAACTCAAGGAATTGGCATCTGGATTTGCGTGGCTTAATAATAAACAACATAATCAATGCTAAACAACATAATTATTGATCATTGGAAATGATGCCAAGTTGGCAACTGATTTAATAACGTCAATTATTCATAGGTTATTTATATCACCACTGTAACACTCACTAAAACAAATTACAAATCTGAGGTAACTCAAAAAAAGGTCGTATAAATTGCATCTAAAACCACATACTTCTGGGTGACAACATGTATTTAACACAATAATCAGGGCTCTCAGTGGCAAATGATGCCATCCCCCTGAACTCAGTGTGCTCTGAGACATTTAGCCCCCAGCTGTCTTCTGTACTAATGTATTAAACAGTCTAAGAACAACAGCAAACAGCAGTCATACTCACAAGTTACAATTCACAGTTCAACACACATGCATATACATCTATAGTCTCCTAACAAACACAAATTCTTGACCCGATGTGGATCCGTGAAAAAGCGCCGATCTTCACGCCTGAGAGCCCTGAACTATAAATTCAACTGTGACTTACTTGTGATGTCGTAGACCACCACAGCCACAGACGAGTCACGTATATAACTGGGAATCAAGCTGCGGAACCTCTCCTGTCCAGCAGTATCCCACAACTGGAGGCGTATCTGAGAACAAGAGACAAGTGGTACAACAAAAAGAAGAAGAAAGAGGAAGTCTAGAGCCTTTTACTTTTACTTTTATTGTTAACATATGACAGTAAACAATTCATGGTAAATGTAGGAGATGTTCACTGAAATAGTAATTAAAATAATTCAGACATAAATGACTGACAAGGACAAAGAATTACATTATGATTTGTTGATTGAATTCAATTTGTTCTTGTGTAACCACCCAAACCATAGAAGTCAGACGGCTGCATCCTTGAGCGAAACAATAAGAACTTCTGTATCCACTATCTCTCATTGAGCTCAATACCATTTCTAATTTTAGGAGACCCCTTCAGCAACAATCGGACACAAGCTTTTTAATTTTTTTTTATTAAGATCAGTTAATCTTGGTTACTTGGATGTGTGATAAAAAAACTGTTGTAATGTCATATTATATACACACACACATCATACTTACCGTTCTGTCTTCCAAGTACATTGTCTTTGAAAGAAAGTCTATGCCAATTGTGGCCTGGAAATAGAGAAAGACAGAGCAACATTGAACCAGCATGTAATACAAGGAAATACAAAATTGG
The DNA here is from genome assembly GCA_031471215.1 of Gastropteron pacificum. Taxonomy (NCBI): domain Eukaryota; kingdom Metazoa; phylum Mollusca; class Gastropoda; order Cephalaspidea; family Gastropteridae; genus Gastropteron; species Gastropteron pacificum. The sequence goes on along the minus strand of JAUELK010008341.1, from coordinate 3,921 downwards.
TGGTTAAAATATATTTAGACAGGACTCCTAATTGCTTTCTATTTTTTAAACCTGACGATGTTTTACTACTCTAATGTTTTAATGTTAAATGTAAACCGTTAAAATTAGGCCTAAACTAGTCTTCTATCAAGTAATCTTTTCTTATTTAATTTTTTGTCTTTGAAAGACGTCTCACAATATATTTTACTGATTAGGCCTAACTAATTGACAGTCTCAATCAAGAAAAATACACAAATGCTTACCTGGTATGTGTTGTCAAAGCTGTCATACATGAACCTTGTGATTAGAGACGTTTTCCCAACTGAAAGAAAAACATATCATCATAAATTATCTACTTCAGCTATTTAGTTTTTCTAAGCATGTCTTGTGGATTAACAACCAAATATGAATATGTGTAATTGTTAAATTTTTAGTCAAAATGTAGTCAAATGATGAGGGTGTCGGAAAGGGAAAATTAATTGAACTTTCGATGTTCCTTACTGACACCTCCATATCAACTGTAAAAACTACTCCTGGGTGCATAGATACAACACCGGCTGTAGAAATGTGTTTTAGGTAGCCCACAAAATTGTTGCATGAACCGAATGTTGATACAAAGAAAAATTAGTGGGCTTCTCATCGATGTTAAAAATAGGAAGCTAAACCTGAACTGAACTTAACGAAATACAATGTTTTAGCGGTTATTCATCATTGACCAGATCCGGCTAACCCCTTTTACGATCGTTGACTTGACAAATTCCGGTCGTCGAGCTGGCCAAATAACTGCAGTCGCACATCTATTCTGATGTCAGGCACCAGTTCCTGTGTCTTATCCTTAGCCTTAACCAAACCTAACATTACTTACTAACAATACAATTCCAACTATTTTGGCTTCTTTTACTTATTTTACAAGTTGAAAACAAAAATCAGAGGATAAAAAACGTCAGTAGTAGTAGGCTGTTTGAAACAAACAATTCCAACTTCCTTTTACTTGTTGCTGTCAGTTACTTGTGCTGACATCGAAGAGCTTCTAGATTTAGATGAGTACAGCTAGATCTAGCTAGAGATAGGGCTAGGGACCCACCGGCCAGCTAAGCAAAATCATGAATTGTCCGCGAAGTAGCGAACCAAATTGCAAGAACCAGATGTTGATAGAAATAAGAAAGACAAATTATCAGGCTTTTCATTGATGTTAAAAACATGAATCTAAACTTTGACGAAACACAATGTTTTTGTTGTTATTCATCTTTGTCCAGTTCCGTCGATTCGGCCAACCCGTTTTTCGATCGCAGACTCCGCAACTTCCGGTCGTTGAATTGAACCGGCCAAATAACTGCAGTTTGTGTGTGAATGTGAGTTGCAGTTGCTGGCGGCTGGTGGGCGTTATTAACCAAATATTCTTCTGTCTTCCGTTAAATCTCTACGAACCTCATGGTGTGGATATCGAAAACAACCGCTCATCTATCCCAAAACGGAAGTAGGCTGAAGAAACAATGTCAACAGAATCCAACTTCCTTTTCCTTGTTTACATTTACTACTATTTATTTACATCGCATCGTTGACTAGGTAGGTGGTAGGGTAGGGAGCAGGAAATGTTGTCTGGATCTATGAAATACGCATTTTAGAGACGTTGCCGGAGCTTACGATAGGCAGGAACGGCCGCCCCGCTCTAGATCTAAAGTAAGACGTCAAGCCAATATCATCGAATGACTAATGTTATTCTTACAAATCTACCCACTGCCCTCGCCCTCACCATCACCAAGTTCAAGAAGTTTTGATTTGTTAGAAAGAAGACTCACCGCTCTGTTCGCCGAGAAAAACCAGCTTGAATTTCCTCAAGGGGTTACCAAACTCGCCAGAAGCGCTCATGGTGAAAAAATCGACGTTTTCCTCTGTTGCCAGACCTCCTAAAGAAGTGTCACTTGATTTAAATACATAAAATTGAAGCCAAGAAGCTAATAAACCGATGATAATCGTATGACTAAGAAATTCCTGTACAGTCTGGCAGGAAGTTGATATGTCGCCACGTTCGGAAACTCTTCTTGAAAGCAGTGCGCATGAGCAAGACGTTCTTCTACCGCAAAGTTCATAAAAGGATTGGTAAGCACTGATCACGTGACGCGGCTCCAAAAGTCTAGCCCCGTGGCGGCCATTAATAGGGAAAGACTCGTTAGCGTAAGCCTACCACTACCAGGCCATAGATTAAAGGAGTTATCCTTCATCTGTGTACCGGGCTAAGCGAGGCGCCATGGGTGTACCTTATTGAAAATGAAAACAAAACACACATTTGGTATCTTCCAACACATGTTTAACTAGTTCACATGTGTATCTATATTATAAGAGTGATCAGTGGGCGTGGCACTTTGTATAGGTAGAATGTTCTCAGAATCGGCTGAACGTAAAAATATGATAAAATAGCCGGCGTGATCAGTCAGTTTCCGACCGTGTGTTGGGCTATAGAAAGTTAGAAATGGTAAGCTAACAGCTGTTGTCCGCTCCTGTTCTCCTGTTCGTAGAACGGGGAAACCCAGCTAGTCATTTATAAGATATCTGCATAATGATTATGGTACGGTAATAACAATCAGAGAAATAAAGACACGCACTTATACTTATACTATAATACACCTTGTAGACTCACAATAAAGTGTTGACTATGGACAGACAGGAAACAAAACAGAGGCAAGTTAAGTCTTTCATTTCAGGTATGTACACAGATACAAAGAAAGTGACATCTGAGAATCGACTAGTACAGTCAGAAGTACAAAGAAGAAAACACAGTCCAGAACAGAAGTTAACAGTGGACCAAAGACAGGTAACTTAGGACAGTCCACCTAGTTACAAACCCCAATGTGAAATCAAAGCTGCTACCAAGTGTACACCTGTACCGGTACCCCAGGCGTTGAAAGGAAAAGTGGAAGAAGAGATTGAATATCTTCTAGAAAGAGGTATTCTGTCGAGAGGTTAAGAACCTACTGATTGGGTTGTTGAAAAAGCGAATGACAAGATCCAAGACCATTGAATGAACCTCTCAAGAGAGAACACTACAAACTCCCGACGTTTGATGATGTCAAACACAAGTTCAAGAGCGCCAAGATGTTCTCAAAGTTGGACGTCAAGGAAACATATTGGCACATTGGATTAGAGGGGGTGGGGTGAGAAGGGGGTGAGGGGAGGATCTAGGGACATGAGATTTCGCTCATTTTTTAAATGAAAAAATATATAATTGGTAGGCCCTAGGCCTAGTGTCAGCAAGTGTATAAATAAGCATCGAAATGGAAGGAATTGTGGCTGGGTGAGGGGGCGGGCCATTCTAAAACCAGGTTGCATAAATTGAAACACACATTAGCTCTGTTGTAGCATGCTGTTGTGGACCAATAAATGAGTGCCAAAGTTTATCTTCAGTGAGCAACTACTTCGACCAAGACAGTGGACTAGCAGGGAGCACAGACCAAATACACAAGACTTGACAAATCCTTGCGATTTCTGTGTGTTTATGGTATAGCCTTTACCTTGCGTACATTGGCAACTTTTAAAATAAACACTGACCCATCTGTACTTTACACTCCTTGGATACCGGGGGGCGTTGTCTCAGTAATAATTTTAGCATCTCAATCATTGTTTTTTTTTTAAGATGGTAGGCGGCCGGGGTTGGGGGTAGTTGTAAATGAGAGTGGAAAGATAGTGGGAAGGGGCTCATTGTATATTTTGCAAGCGAAGCTGCACCGGTTCAACTAGTGCACTAATAAAAGCAGACATGTTCAAAGAACTATCAAATGTAACCCCTATGTTCTAAACAGATGTAGCGATAGGTGTGACATGTTCATTCAATTTGATAGTTGATGGAAGGCCTTTCCTAATTAATCTTGGTGTGATTGTTGTGCGTACTGGTCATTAACTCGACCACGGAGTCGATAACGGAAACGAACCCTGGTGTTTTAGGCG
>JAUELK010008230.1:3121-14276 GCA_031471215.1 Gastropteron pacificum | reverse complement strand
GAGAGAGTGAGAGAGAGAGAGAGAGAGAGAGAGAGAGAGAAAGAGAGAGAGAGAGAGAGAGAGAGAGAAGGGGTGACAGAGGTGGGGAGAGAGAGAGAGAGAGAGAGAGAGAGAGAGAGAGAGAGAGAGAGCGAGAGAGAGATAGAGAGAGGAGGGAGCAAAAGAACGTGGTCAAAGAAAGTAAAATAGAAGCGTGAGGATATCAGAGGAGCATAACAACGTAATACTTGTATGAATAATCAAGTTCCTGGTACATTGACACGATCATTCAAAAATGTCGAGGGTGTCAAAAATTCTAGCGGTAGAAAAACCAACTCTTTTTTTAAATGGTGTAAAACTCCAAACTGATGTCCAAGTTAGACGACCAGGCTGCTGGCTCATGTTTGTGGAGAGATGCTGAGATTGTTTGCGTGTCATTGACCAGGGGTGACCATCAGTTTGTTTATGCCCAGGGGTCAGTCTGGTCACTAAGTGCTCCAGATATCAAGCTGTGACGCAAGCCAGGGAGCCTGGGGTGATAGCTGCAAGACGTCCACACCATCACATCACGAGGGGTTGTAGATCAATTACTGGCTCTTTCCAAGTTGTCAACGCCAATCTTAGCAGCCCACTGAACACACACTGTAATGGACAAGGCTGTAGGAACTGATCGTGTTGATCTATGTGTATTGCTCGGAAACCCAGGAACCTTCTTACTTCTTACACTATTCCTCGTGTCACTAATGTCCAAGACCATACTGTAAGGTACTTTCACCATGCTAATGACTGGCTACACCCACTGTATACAAGACGATGAAGATTTTCTTGATTTCGTTGAACTGTAGGCTGTAGCTATTCCCAGCCCAGAGGCTTTCTTATAACAAGAAAATGTATCCTAATAGTTAACACTTTGGGAAACCAAACTGAACTCAAGTGTACTACAGATCAAGGGATTTGTTCTTTATCACAAATTTCAATTCTGGTAGTGCTTTTTTTGTTATTGTTGTTCTTCTGGTTGTTACCAAGGGCGACAGAGATGCTAATTAGTCTTCGCAGAGGAATGGTAAGTCGGTAGCAATAAAACGGAACTCGCTACCGGCTGTATACAGTATCACAGTAAATGGTGACAAGAAAAACAGAGCAATTAACAGGCATGCACCAAACATAGAGACATGGCAGACCGACAGATAAATTACAAAATATGGTTTATCAACTAGACAGAAAACTCCTATGTGGGAAAGTTGTGAAGACATTCATGGTAAATCCCCTGTTGATGAGTTTGTGTAAGTGCCAAACTGCTCTGTATATTCCGAACATCCTCAAGTCGCTATAAGATTTGTATGCTGTGTGCATCTCCTGTCATAGTGACCAACGGTCAAACCACATCCCAGTATGTCAGAAATAGTGATGGACGACCCAGCCACTTCACAGTTTGCCAAACACACTTCGTTAGACACTCTTACAGAGATGTCCAGTTTGGGAGGTTGTATGCCAACATTGGACACAAACATCAACTGAGTCTTGACCCAACCCCTACTTCGTACTTGAGGAGACCGTTTCACACCATGATACAACAAATATGGAGCTTTCTCGTCGGATATCCGAGATGAGATGCGTTGTTGGTTTGTCCTTTGATCTAGGTCTACATGTAGTCGCAATTACATTGTTTAAACAACGACACATAGAGAGGCGTTGAAGAGACCGAAACATTGGACACGATTTTACAAGCACAGTATTGAAATGTTTCATCATGTGTACAAAACGCTATATTGTGAAGACACACATTTTGCAAAATTCCACACACAACAAGTGCGTTATTCACAAAATAAATCAATTTGTCTTACATCTCCTGTTGGACCCTACAAAGTGGATACCGACCCACAATTCATCTACATGCGAATGTCCATCAAATAATTGTATTTCTACTCATTGCCATGTGTGCTTTTTCTATTCCAAGGCAGAGATCAACTATGAGACAGTTGTGAAAGCCTTTAACTTCATTTATGAAAAATGCACGTGTTTCTACATGACGTATCTACATCGACAGTAATAACAATGACATCAACAACAACTAGTAACATAAGGACGTGGGTATAATGATCGATTCGACTATTAGCCCTCTTGTCGTTGTTGTTGTTGTTGTTTTGTTGTTGTTGTTGTTGTTATTGCGATCATGCACAAGGTATGAGCTATTCGCTCTTCAAATGGTCTAATAGACCTACAGAGCCATGGAAGCCTAGCTCTGTAACCTGGGACAGGAGGGCCTTCAAATTCGCCCCTTGTTTATGCAATTGTGCAATGCAGTCACCTCCAGGCCAGAACCCTCTTATCACAAGAATACCCCGGGTTCTTCAATTACCAATATCAACGTTAGAGTTATATTATTAAGTATCCTAGTCTACCGAAGAGTCAACCCAGAGACTCCTGCCGTCCAGACGGTCACATTACCCATGTAGACATTGCTCGGAGTAAGCCAATCCCCATCACAACACATTTATTTGTATCCAGCCTGGAGGGGACAGGGCTGACCCTACACTCACAAGATTTAGATGAAATGTAAACTCCGAGAGACGTCAGGGCTAAAGCGATTCTCCGAACTGGCAAAATAAACCCATCTAAATGTTACTGTAGGGATCACCGTTACAGTAATCGCTACATTTGTCAGAAATCCACCCAGCAGCTTACATGCGTGTTCCAGTGTTACATCCCATGGGTTATGGAGATGATAAGTTCAGGTGACACTCCGCCATGGATGGCTACGATTCCAGGGACTGTTAACGTGATTTGTATCTCTCTGGACACATTTTCTTTGATGGCTAGAGCCAAACATGGGTTTACGACGCTGCCTCTAATTATTAACAGAATGTAAAACACCAACACTGTAGAATTGAGCTTTGGTGGTTCGTTCGGTTTACCCTGCTTTGCTATATGAGCGATAGTCGTGTCTTCTTTTGGTCTGGGTGGTAGCTTTTGTGACAGTTTAGAAGGTTTAAGCATTTTGTGTATCAGGGTTTTGACAGATGAATGAATAGGTTTCTGACAATCCTGAAGCTTTCCTGGCTGTGTTAGTTACACCTTGTAACATAAACCGAAGCTTGGCATTGGCAATAGTGAAGAAATTATTGTCAAAAATGTACATTTTGTTTCCTATAGTAGGTATAAGAATACAGAATTTATTTGAGAGAAGACTTGTTCTGGGCATGCTGCGAAAATCAGTTGTTGTTTGGGCATTTGTGGAATTGTTTTCGTTCATGAATCGTGCACACGTGTGTCTGTGTGTGTGTTTGTATGTTTGAGCGCTAGTGCGTTTGTGTGTGTGTGTGTGTGTGTGTTTGTGTGTGTGTGTGTGTGCGTGTGTGTGTGTGTGTGTGTGTGTGTGTATGTGTGTGTGTGTGTGTGCGTGCGTGTTTGGTGGGAATAACTCATATTTATGAAGTAGGTAATTATTAGGAACTAAACCTTGTTGTACAAATAAAGCACGCTTCTTATAAAGCTGTGTTAAGAACGAAAAGAAAGAAGGTCTGTTGGTGACTCTTCAGCCATTGAACTTGAAATTCATAGCTCTTCTACTGGGAAAATGGACAGGGGGAGGGGGGGGGTCTGTACCTGCGACATGTTCACAACGCAAGACAGCCTAGAGGATGTCCGCCTGGTACACCGTTCACATGGTCAATATCTAGCAGGCGCGCGCCGGGATTCTAAAATAATGGCAGCTCTTCTGTTTGCGCAAACCTTGTCAGCTGGCTCAAAAACAACGCCTTACAGCGTGACTGGTAGGTAGCCTTGTTTCCACGGTGGCCCGTGGGTAGTAGCAAAGACTGTCTCTGGGCTGTAGTAGTAGATCTCGAGGCTACAGTAACGCACTCATGCCTGGGGTGACTGTCATGTCCCCAGTTCATCCTACAGCTTGCTACCCACGGTGCCGGATTTCCGTGACAATTAACGGGTTAGCACTGGAAGCAGGCTGACATGTTTACGGTCTGACGGCCTACCAGCCTTATCGCCCTTGCAGTTAGGCGGGATGAAGGGGAGGGAAGACACAAAGTAAGATTGATGTCTATTATTCCAATAACAAGAGGCAATCTATGACCTCCCCGCCTCGAGAGCGGCCCAACTCGAAATAAATCTACTCTAGGCTTCAGCGTAAAAACGCCTTGATTTACTGCGTTCTAATGGAATTTTCGCGTCACTGAGGGCGGATCCCTTCCGCCAGGGGGTTTGGGAGGTGTGGGGGACACCAAGTAAGAAACATTAAGAGGCTTAAAACGTATAACAATCTGAAGGCATGTCGTTTTGTTCAAGAGTTTGCTGAGTACGAGTCTATGTCCTGGACGCCGAGCAGCAACGATAACTGTCAGGGAAGTTTCACATTCACTTGCAAAGGAAGGCTTTCACAAGCCCATTTAGCTAGGCCTGAGATCACGTTGATAGATCGAGGTATATTCGAATAAAGAAGAAAACACAGCTTTTAACTTCTTTCCGAGTCTGATGTTCATGAAACAAATTATCTTAATGAAGAACCTCACCATGTGTGATTAGATCTAAAGATAGCCTTAGGGGAGAGGTACACGTATTCATTATCTATACTCCATAATGAGTTTATAGAGATTCAGTTTGTCTTGTGGGATACTAAGGGCAGATAAAAGACATAAAGATCACGTTTAGTAGCAAATACATTTTACGACGCCGACTGCCCTTGTCCCACAGTTTGTGCAGGCATCAGGGTAGAGAAATGGTTGGCGGCCGCCCAGGTCATTATCGCCCTCCAGACTTGTACTTTACCGAGGTCACCTGTCACCTTTGGCCACCTCCACGGCAGATACAGCCGATCCATCGACTCCTGGAACCCGAGCTCCAGATAGCGCGGCAGTCTACGACAGGATGCTGCCCAAGCTCATTGATAGCAGAGCCATGGACGTCCATGGAACAGCCCACTTCTATGGTGAATGCGGCTGCTGCCGACTTTCACCACCGTCCAGGACAGCCATTTGTTGTCTCTTTATTGCAGCGAAACGACGTTGGTTGCTTTGCTGAATGCCACGGTTTGGAATGCTTTTAGCACAGACTGTCGGATTGCGTTTTAATGTAAACTGAACGGAGGTTTGCTCTGAAGCTTTATTATTTATTTTTAACAATTCTTGAAGACATGAACACTGAGCTGATTTACACATTCTATCATCAAGGCTTTGTCGCTCAAGGCATGTATTTAAATGTTATGTTTATCTCTAACAACATATTGCAGTGTACATGTACAATACCCTAACAGAATGAACACGGAGTGAGGGAGGAAGACTTCTATTCTGTGTATGCTCTGTGTTACAAAACATCTTTGGTGGGAGATTAAACGTGCTCAAAATCTTAACAGATACGTACCTTTTCACGTTTCTCACTTATCAAAGCACTTCAAAAGCGAAAACCAAAAAATGAAAATGAGTAAACAACGCCATTCAAATGAATGGCTGATATTTTATCTATCGCCCACAGTTTCCCCGGTTTTACCATCTGTGGGGTCTCGCTTTTTATGAAACGCTGTGTGAGACTTCACTCGGTCTTTGCGGGGCCATAAAGGGGCAATAAACAGTCACAGATGAGGGGAGATAAAAGCCAGGCATAAAGGGATCGACGCTTGCCAAAGTGTTCATCAAAACCTACAACTTCTGCGTGTGGGGCTCGTTTGGTGTATGTCACCTGCAGAGATTCTGCTCAACCTCGAGTCGTCCCCCCATCTCGCCCGCACTATCAGCTCACCCTCACACCTGTGGCCTTTGGGGAGATGGACTGTAAGTGTATGTCTCTACATATTGGGTGGTTCACACAAAGTATACAGCTCACACTAACATAGATTGTGGGGCTCTATCGTATGTGTGGCTTTCAAACAATACAAGCTCGCGGAAACATTGTCACATACACATGCCATAGCACTCCAGAAGTATTGTTTTGAGTATCTCTAGGCTTCAGTCTGATCTTTGAATTTGATCCAACAACATAATAACTTCATGCTGAATTGTTTTAAGTAGGCGTACATAGATCAGAACATTTTTACTGTCTTATTATTAAAAAGTAGCATTATTTCAAATTTAAATTTTACAGGAAGACTAACTGCCTGACTTCACAAATTTGATAATCATTTTACTAAAAAAAAGATCTATTTCTTGAGTACACGATGACATGTGTCTGCACGCACTTTCATCAGAATGTTTGGTTTGTGAAAAAATGCCTATGTTTGTTCAAACGAGAATGCATGTATAATCAGCATCTTTTCAACTTAGCGGTCTCAAAGCAAGAGAAGGCCTTTAGCGATCAAAGTCCCACAAAAATGTGTAATTGAAGGAAATATGAAAGGGAGGAAGAAAGAATGTGGAGAACGTTGTAACTTTGTCAGAAAAGAGCTCTTAGTCTTAACCTGCACCAAAAAGATTCATAATTCTTCCTCGCCTATTCTCTCTTTTCCATTCACACAGCTTCTGCGTTCCGGGCTGCTTTTGAAATACATGAACTCCCCAGCTAATTAGTCCCCCAGCCATAAATCCAAAGCGCCTTGCCTCTTTGGTGTTCCTCGTAGCACTCACATCATCCTACACCTGGCCTTGGAAAGGTAGTGTTAAACTCCTATTCTACTTAATCCACTTGTTTCCAACAGCCATTTACACCTGGGTGGGTGGGTCGGACTTTTCTTTCTGGCATCCCAGAACGACTTCCGCATCTCTTCAACGCTCCATCTACCACCCTGCTCTCCCCTCTTCGTGCTTTTAACCAACACCTGGGTGTGAGCAGGTACGCTGGAACCGAGTCTTTACATCATGTTCAAAGGCCACCATAACCGTTGACTGCTGATTACATGATGTAGGCCGACATGAAATGTACAGACCCCCTCCCCGCTCTCCCTCGACACACACATGCTTTAAAAGCTATATTTTGTACATGCATTCACTCTGTCTGTCTGTCTCTCTCTATATATATATATATATAATATATCTCTTTCTCTCTCTCTCATTCTCTCTCTCTCTCTCTCTCTCTCTCTCTCTCTCTCTCTCTCTCAAACACACACACACACATACACTCTCTCTCTCTCTCTCTCTCTCTCACTCACACACACAAAAATGTACGCACGCACGCACGCACGCCCCCCCCCCCCCCCCACACACACACAAACACACACACACATACACACATACACACACAATTTCATAAATTTCTCCCTTTTCTCTCATATATTATAGACACCAACAATACCAACACACATAAACATATATGCTACGTGCACAAGCACAAACGCAATAACAAATGCAAACGCCCAAGAACTTACACGAGCAAATACAACAACCAGCCCACGCACACACAATAAGCACTCACGCACACACAATAAGCACTCATGCACACGTCATACTGGTACCTAACCAACAAATACAGCTACACCTGTAAAGAATTGATACCGTCAAATGAATGTGATAACACAACCGAAGCACTAAAGCATAAGAATACAAACAAACCATTCCACCACCTTTTTCACCCCCACTCTCGCCCCTTCTGTCAATTCTGTGGCACCGTTGCTGTTGTTGTTGTGATCAGGCACAAGTTATGAGTTATTCACTCTTCAAGTGGTCTTCATAGACCTACAGAGCCATGGCAGTCTAGCTCTGCAACCTGGGACTGGAGGGCCTTCAAATTGGCCCCTTGTTCATGCAATTATTGTGCTATGCAGTGACAAGATCCCTCCGGGCCACTGTGGCACCGTACAATCATGATGCCGACGTAGTCTTTTGTGTACACATTACGTCATGTCATCTTTTGACTTTTGTCATCATTCTTTTCTTCCACTAAAATTGCTCCCTGGCGACTGCATGTTTGCTTCAGATGATAACAAAAAGTAATAAGATAAAAATAGAAGATAGATCTACTGTACCTCAAACCTCCATCTACCAGGTCTCCAACACTCACTGACGTTTTATGTTATTACATCATGTAGAATCTACCAAGAAGGAAGATGGAAACGAAGAAAGGAAGAAAAAGCATTCCCCATATTTTGAAATGGCACTGCAGTAAACAATTATAGCATTCAAATTCAAACATGTATACTCACCAAACAAAGGAAATAACTACAATACCCCCCCCCCTCTCTTTCTCCCTCTCTCTCTCTCCCTCTCTCTCTCTCTCTCTCTCTCTTTCTCTCTCTGTCTCTCTCTCTCTCTCCTCTCCTCACTGCCCCTCCCACCCACCCCTCTCTCTCTCTCTCTCTCTCTCTCTCTCTCTCTCTCTCTCTCTTTCTCTCTCTCTCTCTCTCTCTCTCTCTCCACCTCACTGCCCCCCCACCCCCACCCCCACCCCCACTCTCTCTCTCACCACACTGCCCCCTGCCCCCTCTCTCTCTCTCTCTCCTCCCTCCTCACTGCCCCCCCCCCTCTCCCCCCATCATCTCCTCCTCCCCAGGAACTCACGGGGTCCCTGGGATCAGGGAGTGCGGGACTGGGGCTATGTTGAAAAGCTCACTGACAACCGCGCGGTGTGCAAGTCATAACGTTCGGGCCAGATGGGCCGTGCAAAAAGGGTGGCCAATTTGGAACATCAAAGTGGCTGGGAAGAGCGTGTTATGACAAGTCCGGGCTGCCATCACTCCGGAGCTGACGTGCCGTGTCCGCAGAGATTAGCAGTCTGCGCCATCACGGGCTGGCCTGGATGCATGGGCCAGGAAGAAAACACACGATCACAGTTGGCTCTAGTCACGTATTTAGTTAGTAAGCGTTGTTTTCTAGTATACTAATCCACTAGAGTAGACTAGTGTAAAACACACCATCACTAGTGTTGGCTCTATTCACTTAGTAACCGCTGTTTTCTAGTATCACTAGAGTAGACTAGATCTAGTGCAAAACACATGATCACTACACAGTACACACTGCTCTATTCACTTTGTAACCGTTGTTTTCGAGTATATTGGTACACTAGAGTAGACTAGAACTAGTGCAAAACACACGATCATTACAGCTGGCTCTATTCACTTAGTAACCGCTGTTTTCTAGTATCCTAGTACACTAGAGTAGACTAGTGATCACTACATTTGGGCGTTTCAGTAATCTATACTGTACAATATAATTTGTGGACTTGTGGAATGTGTGCCCAACAAGGCTCAAGTTGTTTGTGTTGCCAGCCCCCCATTCATGTCAGGGCCTTCAAATTGTCCCTTTGTTCGTGCAATTGTGCAATGCAGTCACAAGATCTCTCCGGACGAGATTACTGCTATTTGCTATGCAATCTTTGAGCTGATACTGCCAATATCCATGCAACGTTGAGATATGTGTGGTTGCAGCCATGATTTAAGACTGAACCAGGTGTACGTCGCATCATTTTCTGTAGCCCTGATGCTTGAACTTGTGTGAAAGAATTCACAAAGTTGACCACAGCTGAGAACATGGGCAGACTTCAGTGTAAAACACACCATTACTGCAGTTGGCCCTGCTTAGTAAATAAAGGTTTTCTAGTATTTTAAGACATCAGTGTAATGCTAAAATGTCATGTAAAGCACACAATCTCTGCAGGCTGTCTTAACTCAGTTATTGTTGTATTTACATTTGAAATTTGAATCTCCATAATTATTATTTTGATTTAGAGTCAATTGGACCATACATCACATTTCACATGAACAAAAGTATACTTCTCTAGTGTAATGATATACATTGTTGAGTATATTTATTGTACCATAGTGACGGATTTTTACATTGACTATTCATACACATAAGTTTGGAAATACATCGTGTCTAAATTTGTTGTCTCTAAAGATTTTTACATCGACTATTCATACACATAGTGTGGAAATACATCGTGTCTATTTGTTGTCTCTAAAGATTTTGACATCGACTATTCATACACATAGTGTGGAAATACATCCTGTCTATTTGTTGTCTCTAAAGATTTTTACATCGACTATTCATACACATAGTGTGAAAATACATCGTGTCCATTTGTTGTCTCTAAAATTGTTTACATCGAATATTCATACACATAGTGTGGAAATACATTGTGTCCATTTGTTGTCTCCAAAGATTGTAAAGAAAGGCTGCACAGCACTTAATCTCATTCTTTGTAGTTCTCTGGGCCCATGCAGTGTGTGTTGGTGAGCAGTTCTGACCCGGTGAGCGCGATGAGGCTCAACTACCATGTCCTCTAACATCAGCGCAGTGAGCCGTGAGTGGACCACGTGCATCTGCGTGTGAGTCTGTGTGTGAGTACGAGGAGGGGGGGTAGGTAGGGGAATGGCCTCTACGGGACTGGCTTACTTGACGTGTGCCTCTTGATTCCTTTTGGAACAAACAGACAAAGGATTTGCTTATCTGAATATGCCTAGTAGTAGATTACCAACGGAGAGACGGACTGGTAAACAGTGAGATAGATAGGTATATAGATCTAGAGAGACAAACCAAATAGACGGACTTACAAAGGAGAAACTTGAACGTTACCATACATTTGTAGAAACAGAAACAGACTAATAGACAGACAGACCCACTGCATTATACTAGGGCATCTGTTCAAATATCGTATCAACACTGGCACGGACTTTGAGTGATATTGTTCTGGGTTTGTATTCGGTTGCTTGTTTGTGTTGTATTTGTTTGTACGGTGTGTTGTTATTTTGAATAAAATTCTCAAAACGACCTAAAATTCTGTGGATTCTAGAAATTCAAGACAAGACAGTGTAGGCCATCCTTACGTGACAGTAATGTCAGACTGACCCAAAGACTGTGACGTGATTCCTCCACGTGCCAATCATGCCCCGTGTTGTTGACTGCCTGGCGTTAAGAAACGTCCCATCCGATGCAAGCATCCGGTGCGCATCATTCAAAATGCGCATTCGATTTCCGGTTCACAACTGGTGGCCGCCATGTTGAATCAGGGGAGCTAATTTCCTGAAACTTCAAGCAACTTGAGCTTGAGCGTCTTTTAGATTGGTTTACAACATTGTGCTGATTGCTATCTGTCGTTGGAGATCAAAAGACATTCAAAAGACAAAGTGAAAAACGTTTAATGAGTTTAAAAACTCAAGGCTTCTTTCAACAGTGTGGGCATCGCAATTAATGATTCGGGATTGAAACTGGGAAGCTCTCGCTTTGGTTTGGAGATTTCTTTTTTGTTTGTTTGGTTAGTTAGGGAGGGGGGGGGGGGGGGGGGGGGGGTTTTTTTTTATTAA
>JAUELK010008119.1:0-14280 GCA_031471215.1 Gastropteron pacificum | reverse complement strand
ACATACCAACATTCTGACAATATCTTTCACTGTCTACAGTCGGGTACCCATTTTACACCTGGGTGAGGTGAGAAAGTTGTGACAAAGTACCTTTTCCAAGAGCACGCCTGGTGGTGGATAAGAAAAGACTCTCAAATCCATATCAAGTCTGTAGTCAATATACAAAGGCGTCAGCGTTCAATAGAACTTTGCTTTACGGTTTCTACACACCTCTAGAAAAGACACCAAGGTATTAAACAGCCAGCAAGGATTGAAGAAGATAACATTTGACAGATCACCAAGGCTGATATTGTAGTGAAGCATCACACCTGACTGCAGCAAAAACTCATGAACTGAAAACATAGAAAATTATACGAAATAAAAAACAAAATAAATACTATAATGAAAATGACAATAAGACAAGCTCTGATGCTCTAACAACTACTAACACATCAATGTTAGAACAATTCAAATGATAAAAGTTAAAATCAAATGAAATGAATATAATAGTAATAATAATACATCGCATTTATATTGCGCATTTCCATTCACATGAATGCTCAATGGGCATTACAAACAAATATACAGAATAGACATGTCAGTGTGACAAAAAAGGAAAGAAAAGAAGGAAAAAAAGGAATGCTAGACTCTTACAAAAACATACATCTTCAGAGGACAGAATGATTTTCATGCTCATTAATAATTTTTTTAAAGGCAGGCATCTTTACAAATCACACTGTCAAGAATTGCAAACAAATCACAAATAACTGCAGTCCCTTAGAAATGGAACTATATTTATCTATTCTCCCATGAAGCAAAGACAAATGTTGAAGATATGCAATATTATTATTATTGAAGTATCAACACCTCACCAGGTAGGCTACTTACACTTCAGGTTTCTGTCAATGAAATCATCAAAGTCTTCTTTCATATATCCTGATCTTTTGAATAGTTCATCGAGGGAGCAAAAGTCATCCGTGCTGAAAGCCTCTGTGATTTTAGTGGATTTTTCCAGGAAGGATAAAGGAACCTGCCGGTCAGCAAATTTAACTTTTTTATCAAAAGATGCATCGTGCATTTCTTCTACTGCAGCTTGAATTGCAGTCACAAGGCAGTCCAATTTGTCACGCCTACTCACAGAAAGCACTGCTAAAATACATCGCAAACACTGCTGCACTCTCTGTCTCATTGCAGTCTCCATTTGCAGCCTGAGAGGTGAGTCCATAGAGTCAGAGTAAGTACACAGGAGAATGATAGCTGGCCGATGTACACAGGCCTGGGGGAGAACACAGTAGCATATAGAATAACACACACACTTTTCATTGTACTAAGTTCTCCAATAGCATGAAATCATTCCCTGTAGCAAGCAAAACATTTGGATACAGAAAACCAAAACTTGGATTTGTTTGTACAAGTTCCTTGACATTCCTTGAACTTCAGAATCTATGCAAGAGTTATAAACTGTGTGTAACCAGTTGCTGAGTCCCCTCATTCAGTTTACTACAATGAGCAAACTCAGCCCCAAGGACTTACAAGAGGACAGACACAGACACACAAACACAGACACAGACACAGACACACAGACACAGGCACAGACACAGGCACCTTCTCATCAGTTCTTCCAGTTTGATGGGTGTTTCACTTTCAATTTACAATTTTAAAATACATTGATTATCATTTGTACACAAGCACATTTCTTTTTTTCACCACACGTCAAGTATATCCCATAATTTCTGGACTATAAGGCGCACCGGTATATAATCTGCACCCCCCGATTTTCAGAAGAAAAAAATGCATTTTTCCTAGTATAAGCCACATTAGTATATTATTATATAATGCACAGGGCAGGTGCTGATGGAAAAAAGGTGCGGCTCATAGTCCGTAAATTACAGTATATAAATTCTTTCACTCAGCTATGACAGAAATTCTAGCGTATGAAAAGGGCAGAAATATTGCTGTAAATGTTTCAACATCAAATGTTTTATTCGGCCAGAGGCCAAAATCTTTTACAAAATACATTGTATTGATCACTTTCAGATATGTAGATATTGATAAAATTACTACTGACAACAAGCATACAGACTGATTTCCTTGTCCTATTATGAGAATCGCACCTGGATGGATGAAATGGTATCTGAGACATTCTGTAGATCTGCCAGGGCCATGGGTACATCTGAGGCCGTGATGTCATGGACCAACACATAGAGAGAATTCAACGTCAAGAAGCAAGGCAAGACTGTGGCTGTGTTGGGTAGGGAAGGCAGCTCCCACACTTTGACGCTGATGTCCCTCTTCTGGGTCTAATCATGGATCAGGCAGAAGAACACTTATGATTCTAGTACTAATAAATGCTACTGCTATTGCTACTGTGACTGCTGCTGCTACTGCTAATGCTGCTGCTACTGCTAATGCTGCTGGTACTGCTACTGCTGCTGCTACTGGTACTGCTACTGTTGCTGCTGTTGCTTCTGCTACTGCTGCTGCTGCTACTGCTACTGCTGCTGCTGCTGCTACTGCTACTGCTTCTTCTGCTACTGCTTCTGCTGCTACTGCTGCTGCTGCTGCTGCTGCTGCTGCTGCTGCTGCTGCTGCTACTACTACTACTATCAAAACAACCATTACTGCTTCTGATGTTAGAGACAATTAATATCCAAACATCGAAAACATTACGATATCATATTCTTGACTGAACAAAAAATGATTATCATGACATTTCCATTTGTTGAAAATTGGAAAAAAAAATGTATCAAAATCTTTGAAAAAGGCACAAAATATACACAAAATAAGAAGAGTTGCGTTTCTCAAGACTTATATCTTGTTTATTCTGAAGCACATATTACCCAGTCTCTTTTAATAGCATCAAGTCTTTATTTTTCTCATGTGTTTTTAAGCACCATGAAATTACAGCTTACCTTAGTTCTTATTTGCCATTCCCTCTTCACCATTTTCTGAAACAAAAGTAATTCCACGGAAAATGAAAACACTGTCAGTCAGGTAATTTATTCATGTTCATCCACAGGCACTTGATCAATGTCAATTCATACTATCAATGCAAATGAGAAAAGATATGTAGAAATAGAAGTTATTTGCCACGGACAGAGCTAAGCCATATACGTATTTCAGAAACATGTTGTGAATCTAAATTGAATTCCGATCTAAAAACAAATTTAATACGCAAGTACTTGCACTAGAACAAAGCATGTTGTTTTTATTGATATTGTGCTAAACTCTAAATAGTTTGTGTTGTAAATTGTAATACATTACTGTGTGTATTGTGTGTAATATGTTTTTAAAGTGTACCCCGCCTTGAGCTCTGTATTCCAGGGGAGTGAGCGGTTTATAAATAAACTTCATTATTATTATATGTTTTTACAATAAACACAAGAATCAATGATGAAAAGACATAAAATATGACATTTTGTTCTTAAAGTTCTTCTGGCCCAGAGGGGTCTTGTGACAGAATTGCACAATTGCATGAACATGGGGCCAATTTACAGTCCCAGGTTGTAGAGCTAGGCTGCCATGGCTCTGTAGGTTTATTAGACCCCATGAAGAGCTAATAGTAGTAGCTCATACCTTGTGCCTGATCGCAAAAACAACAACAAGTCTTGGTTCATAGTATGTTTTTTTGAATACATATGATAGGTCAAATGTCTACAGAAAAAAAAAAAAAAAAAATATTGAATTGTGTCACTTACTGAATGGTCTGTTCCAGCGTCTGAGATTTTCAACAGTTTCCTGGTTGTACAATGGCCATCGATATTCTGATAACAAAAGCAAAGTAAAACAACACACAGACAAAACAGTAAGCACATTGCAACAACAACATAGAAGGAGAAAATACTCTTGTTCACTATTTCTTCCTTATTGTTCATAAAGCAAAAAGGGGAAATAAATTATTGGATGTTGTGTCCAACTGATTTCTTTTTGTTTTGGGTCTTTTACTTCAAAGCATTTGTTCAGTGATGGTTTCTGCTGCTTTGTTTATTAGTTTGTTTGTTTGTTTGTTTGATTGTTTGAATGTTTGAATTTAGAGGAAACTACCATTTAGACTTAATTCAAAGGGAAAAAAACAAACAAGCAACGTCAAAATCACAACACCCACATGACAGTCTTTCACTGTAATTTTGATTCAACAATCTTTTGTCAGAACTATGGAACATGCTTTCAATTATTGGTTCTACTATCTATCTGACCTATAGAGCAGAAAGAAAGGTTACAAAGTAATCATGCGAAACACAATATTTGTGTTCCTAAATTTACTAACCTTGCATCCAAGGACCACCAATTTCAGGGTTTTGGAAATGCAACATTTTCTCCTCCTTCTTTCAAGGTACTTCACAATGTCAAAAGCATGCACTTCATTTGAAGAAGTGTTGTCTATGAGGCAAAGAAAAAGCATAGCAAAACACAATAAACAAAACAGGAAAACAGTCTTCTAAGTTGGAACTCACAAATGTGTAATTCTCTGGATCTGCTCTTATGTATGATTGTACTTGAGCACCAAATAAAAATCTTGAATCTTGAATCTTAGTACAATATGTGCGTGAGACTAATAGAAGTTTCAAAACCCCTTAATCTATCGTATATGAAGAATAATATTACACATTCTTCTCTCTTAATGAAATCTCTACATCTCTGTGTATATACTTACTTAACTTAAATCTCTCTGTGCCAAGAGGCACATAAGGCATCGTCTGTGTATATAAGCAGATGCAAATTATTGTAAAATGCTCACTCAAAAAACAAAACACAAAGTTGATGAATAGGTCTTCCAAGGCACAATACAGTCCAATAGAAAAAAGGGCAGACGATCAGCCTCCTAAATCAGCTCGCTAAACAAATCACTTGGAATGAGACTACAAAGGATCTCCAGAGACAGTGGAGGCAGATTGTTGCATCTTAATGTGTGGCAGCGAACATCGAACACAGTGATGGTGACAGGTGACAGGTGACTCACTCAGTTTGCTAATCATGTCTTGAAGCTGTTTGTCCTTGACCTTGATCCCTTCCATATCCAGAACAAGCAGTTTCCCCAGTTTCCCAAGGTCATCTGGTAAGACTGTGAGGTGAGCATTGCTGAAATGTGATGGACCATCAGATCAATGATCAAATATTGTGTTGTTTACAATAACGGCTAGCATCAAGTTTTTCATTTTAACAATGGTTTTAACCCTTTGAGCCCTGACCTCCTAACCCAAAATGGCCGCTGTGCCTGGCCTCCTGAGCAAATGTATGAGATGACTGAACTACTAAATACCATTGTACCAGTATTCCATCATAGAGGGGTGTTTGGCTATTCCCGGTCAACCATGATTTTGGCCTCAAAGGGTTAAAAACCTACAAAACAAAGGTAGTTTAATTATGAACCTATGACTGAGAGCATTGAAGTAAAATGCATACTCCACCTCTATGGCAGAAGAATTTTCAGCAGGATTTTTTAACAGTCATTTAAAAAATGGATTAAGTATATCTAGCAAAACAAATGATCCTACCAGTACATCCTAGATGGAACAATGGATTTAAAAAAAAAGATTCTTTATTCAACAGTGCATGAGCATTTACTGTGGAAGATGTACAAGCAAGGGACTTGGGATTACAACAGAAGTACAGATATGCAGTATCCACCGCCTATAAGAACGGTGCTCATTGAGAGCAAAAGTGTTCTTATATTATCAGAAGTATTCTTACATCAGAAGTTCAGTTTTTGAGCTGAAAATTAACATAATTAACCATGTTTTCAGATATTTAGCAAATTCGACAAGTGCAGGTGTGGTAAAGTGTCAATGATAGGCAAATAAACAACTTGGATAGTTATCTATTACACTGTGTATAGATAATAGTAAGAGGTGGGACTGTATGCGCGTTCTTGATTATTCTCCACCAGTCTTGACAGGTAGATAAATCCACTTTGAGGAGAACATTCGGCCATTCCTAAATCTGAAGTGACATTCTTATATCCAGAGTAGAAATAGATACAAAATTTGTTCTATCAAAAAAAACTTTTTTATATCCAAAGTTTTCTTATATCCCGCGTTCTTATAAGCGGCGGGTACTGTACCAGGTAACCAGAAGGGAAGTAAATAGAATTACCCTGATAAAGAATCTCAGAGACAAGCAGACTCCAACAATCTACTTGATATGGCAAGTCTTGCAAGTTCCGGCCCTACTGATCGTAGGGAGGATGGGACTACCGAGTCAACCATCAGAGGCGGCCATCCATGGACACCTTGGGCCTAGCCCCTAAACCCAACACAAGTAACACAAGTAAGTAAGTAATCATTACTCACAGACTGATGTCCAGGGAAGCTAGATTTCTCATCTCACAAATGCTGAGTGGCAGGGACTGCAGTTTGTTGTCTGATAGATCCAGCTCCAGTAGTGTTGATTTCAGCAATGTGATAGGGAATTCTAAATGAGCTTTGTTCTGTTTTCTGGATGAGTGAAATGAAAGTTGGTACCTTAAACAAAACTCTGATACTTGTTTTTATTTTCTAAAATCACACTTAATAAAATGAATCTCCCTTCAAGTGAATCAGGTATAGAGTCTTAAAATCAGGACAATAAAAAAAACACACAGAAAAACCATATGAGTTTTGTTTGTTTGTCTTGATACAAATATTTAGAATAGATTGCCAATAAACCCAGGTAGGCTTTCAAGGCAGTAAAGACCAAACACAGTCAAATTCATCCAAAACATACACTACAACAATAAACAATATTGGCTATCAAAATGTATGTGTTACAAGAACAATTCAAATCTAAAACCTTTTGCAAGAAAATGTCATCTACCTTTTGTTCATTCTGGAAACAATATCATTTATAGCAAATATATCAAGAAATCTGGTGATATAGTGTAAAACTGTCATACTTAAGTGAATTGTGCAACTCACATTGGCAATGTCTTTTGCGCTTTTGACTTTGCTTTGCTCCCATCACCCAACACATTGTGACCTAGTTTCAACTGAGTCAGAGGACATGTCCATGACTCTATGGCAGGTAATTTGGCTATCTTGTTGTTTAAAGCAATGAGGACTGTGAGGTGTTCTGTATAGCAAAGGAGTTAAACAAGTTTAATTTCACAAAGAAGTTAAATACGTTAAATCTCACAAAGGAGTTAAATACGTTAAATCTCACAAAGGAGTTAAATAAGTCAAATCATACGAGTGCAACCTCATAGAGCCAAAGCCACTTTTGGTGATCTGGTGGTAGAGATGGCTTTGGAATGAAACAGGTATGTCAGGGTAATAATATGCTATAAAGCGCTTTGAGCTCAAAGCGCTATATAAATCGGCTATTATTATTGTCATTGTTGTTTTGTAGAAATTCTAACCAAACAAACCAAGATAACATTTCCAAGCATGACAGAAAGGGAATAAAAATTTAAAAATGTTTACATCAATTCAAGTTCAAGTAGCAGTACAACTACTTTATTTTTGTTTCCAAATGGAAAATGAAATACTGCTTTGCAGGATGGAGGAAAGGGTGTGAATGGTGGGGTGGGGTTGAAAAAAAGACCGAAAACATAGAAAATGAACATGTACCTAACCTTCAATGAAGTAAAGAATGCACTTGTCAGAATTGTGACATATCAATTTAGTAGGCATAATTCTATAATACACCGGATTGCTGAGTTATGTGCCGGAAAAGAGCAGTAGAAGAAACATTTTACGTCCGTCAAGACGAATAAAACAGGCCCCCAATGTGCAACAGCTGAGAGAACAGGGATCTACCACTTACTCATTTTGATGACACTTTCTGCTAGCTCATCCAACATGTTGTTGTTCAAATAAAGATGGGTAAGGGTGGACTTCCAAAACTGATCTGCTGTTGGGGGAAATGTCTGAAGTTGGTTGTTGGACAAATCCAAGATTTTCTGATGAAAATGGAAATTCGTAAAGCATGGTAAGACCAAACAGATATTCTTGATACAAAACTATTGCTGCAATATGGCAGCAATGACCATATTATTTTTAAAAAGAGGTCAAATTTCTCTGAGACAAGTTAATCTGAATTTGATGTACACTTACAAGGTTTTACAAAATATGGAACTATTCCCATCTTGGTCAATGTTGTTTTTTTTCTTTCTTAAATCGTTAATCATCTACAAACAGTGAGGAGAACAATCATTACTCTCCCAAATTATAAACCTTGAGATCTTGACAGCATCAGAATCTTTTATTTTATTTTTCCAAATTGAAAACCATTTAAGCATATTAAAAGATTAGATCTAGATGAAGGAAACACTTTACAAGAATAACTCAAAAGTCCTTGCATTAAAATTGTAGTAGCAATATTTTCAGAAAAAGAATTGGAAAGTGATGTCCATTTAGTGCATTAGGTACCATTTTGCATTGCCATGGAGACACCAAGTGTGAGAGTTTGTTATGCTGAGCCTTGAGCACGCTCAGAGCCTGGCATCCACAGATGGCTTGAGGCAAACTTGTCAAGACATTGCTGGACACATTCAGGGTGTGTAGGAAGTTACAGGTCCAAGCCCCCTCTGTCTCTGCAGATGTAAACATGTCTTTGACAAATAATTGTGCTTTCTTATTTTTAATATTGAATAATACGGAGGATGCAAATGCAAGGGAGAACACACAAAAAATCAGTTGAGTGCTGAAAAGTGTGATAAACTCATATTTTTAATAGAGGCTTTATTTAAGAAAGAGAGTTTGTGCTTTACCTAATGCGCTTACGAAAGATGAGGGGAAACAAAACTGAGCAGCTAAAATTACATAATTTGATATCTAGGCATCCTCAGTCATTCAGAGTATTTCTAACATCTCATAATCAAAATTCAAAATGTTCCTCTCTGAAATGAATTTTGAACCTTAAATTATAATCAAACAATGGAAGCAATGGTCAACTTTGGAGCAAGTAGCGAGGAGCAGGATGTTTCACTCACCACTGTCTCCGAGGGACTGCAGATTGTTGAAAGACAAGTCTAACTCCTCCAACAGACTCAAGTGGAACAAAGACTCTGCCACACACTCTAACTCACAATGTGACAGATTCACATTCACCAAACTGGGGAAGAAATCAGCAACTTTGGTTTCTGGTAGAAATTAGTAATAAGTTCCTACCTCCTCCGTCCCCATCCTACTGCAAGTTTTCTGTGTAGACACATTCGTTATTTTTTTCTTTGAATACAAAATCTCCTCTATAGAAATTCAAAGGGGAAAAGTATACTACAAGCATACTATACAAAATTAAGTGATAATTTTAATGCTCTTGGTTTCCCTCCTCAATATGTTATATTGCCCTGTCAAGAGCTTCGGAAATCATGAAAGTGTTCTCACCAATTGTTTTTCAAGTTGAAGCCAAGAAGAGTTTTGGGGAGACTGACGAGAGGATTATAGCTTAGGTTGATGTGTGTCATTTGGCCAATATGCCAGAGCACATCAGCTGGGCATTCTTGTAGTTTGTTGTGGGACAAATCTACTTGTATTGTTGGAATGTCCTCATACACATTCTCCACAGCCTCTTGCACACTGCCCAAATCAGTAGCAAACCATTGCCGGAGAACATGGACCAAATTGAGCTTTGACATCAGAAACTGTTGAGACATCATAATAGAAAAGGGACAAAACATTAATTTGCATGTCTTTTCTCTGACCATAGTAAACATAAGAGTTAGCAATATTAAATGCCTGAATGTTGTTATGTAATTCAAAAGTGTGGGTTCTCTAAAGTCTTCTTTTCTTTCTTTTTCATTAAAGGAAAAAAAAGAAAAGAGAAAAAGCCAAATTTATACTTTATGCTGTCCTTGGTAGGCATATTACTTCAATTCTAAAATGCCATTCATTTACAAAAGAGTACAAGCTAGGGTACAACTGTGGTCAACATTGAGACAAGCAGTAAACTTCAGTATAGTTGGTCTCACACCTACCTTTTGATTACCATGTTCATCATTTTCCCTGAAAATTGAACGAACAAGCTTGTTTGTGAACACTGGAAAGGCATGGCATAGAGACTTTGTCAGCTGACCATTCATTTCACAAAGTAGAAATTCAGCAACTTTCATGTGTCCACCTGAAAGCAACAAACAATGTTGGGAATCATTACTTTCTCTGAGTAACTGATCAGATCAGATCAGATCAGATCAGATGCGTTAAGATAAGATTAAACTAAGCTAAGAAGCTAAGCTAAGCTAAGCTAAGCTAAGCTAAGATGACTGATAAAGCAATATGTAAGGAAAGAAGTGTGTAAACAGAACCAGCAGAACTTTCTCTCTATTGAGTAGAATGAGTTCTGAATGTTTTAGTTTTGCATTCTTTTCACAACACATATATAAGGAATAATTAGTATCACATACCTAAAATCCCCATAGTACCTAAGAACCTAGTTTTTAAGTCACTGAACTTATTCATAATTATGATAAGGCCATTACTCATTCATTACAATGTACTTTCTCCTTGTAAACATGACATCGGTTGGGTAGTAGTATTTTTGCCTAAGAATCAAATGCAACTAAATTTGTTAAACAAATGCATGACAAACCTTCACACGCAGCAAACAAAGGGTACTGGTTTTCACACAGAGACAGACTAGCCACAAAGTCTACAGGTTTGTTGACATTGGTGTTGGCACTCAGCCATTTCTGAACCATGTGCAGATGACCTCCCCTACAAGCTGCATGAACAAGGCAGTAACGCAGCTCCTCAGATTCCAACACATCTGTGGGGAAAAGTGTCTTATTAACTTTTCTCCAGAAGATTTATCTAAAAAAAAACATTTTGAAGGAAAATGAATTAATAATGGCCTTCAACAGTCTCAAACAAAAAGCTCCATTACTGTAACCAATGAAAATGAAAGTGATATTGTAGCTTGCAAGTTCAATTAACTTTGTATCAATAATACAGCACTATGAACCAACTTCATAAAAGATTAAAGACAAAATGTAAATAAACAACAACCTGGAAAATCCGGCATGCTTCAGATCATTTGATATAAATAACAGAATAATGATTTCATAGGTCTTACATAGATCAACAGACAAACATTGTTTCGCTTACTTATTAGATGCCCATAAAGCAGGTCGACTATATTTCCATGTCCATGAAGTGTAGCTAGGTACAGCTCTGCACTCTCCTTGGAAACGTCTTTGTCAACTAAAACTCCTCTTTCCAATAAAAGTTCTGCAATATCATGGTACCCATGGCTGCAAGCTGTCTTGAGAAACGATTTCTGCAAAACAAAATAACAGAATATAAAATGCTGTATGGATAGCTACAAATAGAATTATTCTCAATGAGAAAACAATCTAACACCATTCTTACATCGAACATAGTGGCATTGACCATTTTGTGTAGTTTTTTCCAATGGTGACTATTTGATCTTCCATCTAACCTCCTTATTTTGATTGGGGGCAACATCTAAGAGACATTAAGTTTATTAGTATGATGCATGCAGAAGTGGAAAGTTCCTCACTGTAGGCCTATAAACCTATAATCATTTGCATAATCATAAACAAATAATAAAAGTTGGCACATGTATTATGTTTTCCAGCTTGAGCTTCACTTACAGGTTGATTTCATGTACACATATTCACAACAACTCTGAACAGATAGTGTTAGGTGATGTATACAGGAGTTTATAATCTATGTGGACAACCTCTTGTTCTTACCCCAAGAGTCTTAACATTGAAATACTCGAGGTTGATGATGATCTCAACTAATGACGTCCATCCAAGCTGACAGATGTTGATAAGCACAGCACTTGTTGTGTCAACTAAAGTCTTGAGACAGCTAGTCTTTGCATTTTCCAGGATACATTTTAGTTTATTCTCATCCTTTGCAACCAAAGCAACTTCCAGATCTTTGCACAACTGCACAGTGTCTCCTGATAGATCTGAAAAGATTGAGAGAAAAGAACAAAAGTGGAATTACACAAAATGAATTGAATTGAATTGACCAAGAAAAACGAAAAGAGGAAGGAAAATAATGACAACAGATAGTATACAGGGAATTTCATTTTTTGGTGTTGGGGGGGGGGGGGGGTGGACTACCAGATTCAATTTTTAATCAGATAACAATAGGACCTAGATACCTAGATCTATATAGTATTGTAACAATAACCCAAATCACAAAAAAAAAAATACAAGACAAAAAAAAGGAAGCAAAAAAAAAAGAGAGAGATGACACAACCACAACTTATCAGGAAATTAATGAAAGTTACACAAACTTGCTGGATGTGTCTAGTGCAATATGGTAATAATAATCATAGAAAGCACTTGAAGCACTTTATCCTGTTCTACAGCAAGCTTGAAGGGTTTTATAGACACTATTTCCCCAACAGACCTGATTCATTCTGGTCTCATCTTAACCTCATGGGACACATACTGGTAGATCTAGTTCTGCCTGATCAGATCTCATACCAACATAATAATAATAAGAGCCAAGCTATGCAGCGCTTTTCCTCTTTGAACTCAAAGCACTTTACAACATATTACCCCGACAGACCAAAGCCATTTCAACCTCCTTGGAGGCATACTGGTATAAGTGCTGCCTGGTCGGCATGTAGTGCTGCCGGCGCACATACCAACATTCTGACAATATCTTTCACTGTCTATAGTTGGGTGCCCATTTTACACCTGGCTGAGGTGAGAAAATCGTGACAAAGTACTTTTTCCAAGAGTACACCTGGTGATGGATAAGAAAATACTCTAAAATCAAAATCGAGTCGGCACGGCCGGGGATCTAACTCCGGACCTTTGACTCATTAGGCCAACACCACCAGATCACTAAAGTTAAAGTTTATATAATAATGAGCTGCACAGTGGCTGAATGCTAATGGTTAACATGTTGGGTCAGGGAGTTTGGTCTCTAAGGGGGGAAAATAGATGGCCAGTAGATGCTGCTCCGTTTCAACTGTGTCTTCTTCTTCCTTCCAATTATGACTGCAGCCTCATATACAGAGGACTTTTGCAATCGCGTAATGTGACTCAGTCTATAATGCCTTTGAGGATATTAAGATACACACACCAGATGTTATAAAAGCATGACTTTTGTTGTGTTGGTGTGTTGGCTTCAACGATAAGCGGTGCTCATAACACTAAGGTGAATTTCCCCCCAGTGTAGGAATGTATGTATATATATGTATGTATTATATGTATGTAAGCCCATGCCTTCATAAGGCTATTAATGTATTGTTATTAATTTATGTCATTGTCTATTCCTCTGTCCAGTTGTGAACTGTCATCGTCTTTGACAAATAAACTGTTAAAAGATGAGAATTTCGTTCACTGAGAAGTGTTGACAAAAGTGTACACAAATATTACCAGTATGCCTCCCAGGAGGTTGAGATGGTTTTGGAATGAAACAGGTCTGTCGGGGTAATAGTATGCGGTAGAGCTTTTTGGATAGGCGCTATAGAAATAAACTTTATTATTATAAAGCGCTTTGGGCCCACTTTTTGGGGACAAAGCGCTATATAAGTGATGTTATTATTATTATTACCATTATTTTACAGAGCCTGGGCAAACCTCAGTTTACGTTTGAAGGCACGGTGGGGAAGACTGTGAGGTACAAGGAGGTGGTCGCGCTGTACGACTACAGAGCTCAGAGGTCTGACGAGCTGACGCTGTACAAGGGCGACGTGATCAAAGTGCTGTACAAAGACAACGAGAACTGGTGGATGGGAGAGACGCTGGACGGCATGCAGGGGTTCTTCCCAGCCAACTACGTCACGGATGATGGTGGGTGGGGGGGTGGTGGTGGTAGTGGTGATGATGTTGTTGTGGTGGTGGTGATGATAATGATGATGATGAGAAGGAGGAGGTTGATGATAGCGTTGTTGTTGTTGTTCGGTTAAACATCTTGGGTCTCTCAGTCTGAGATTAGACGTCTAACAGTGGGTGCTGTGGTGGTGGTGATGAGGAGGAGGTTGATGATGATGATGATGATGAGGAGGAGGATGATGATGATGGTGATGACGGCGATGATCCCAGGCAAGCTAAATTGAGGGGATGCATTTTTAAAAAAATCATTATTTTAAAGCTTTCATTCTTACGCAATTACTAGAATTATTGTTGTTATTGTCTCATTGCATCCACAGATGAGGTAAAGTTCCGCCCAGGCCGTCGAGGCAGTCGGGCATCCACAGCCAGTTCCAGTGGAACATTGACGGCTGTGAAGACAAAGACTGGAGAACTCAAGTTTGTCTCCACCGAGGAGCTGGAGCAAGATCAGAAAATGTGAGATACATTCTTATAACCCCCACATCCCCCCAAAATATGATGGCCGATAGGCGCTGCTCTGTGGTGACTGCGTGTTGGCTTCAGCGAAAAGCGGAGCTCAT
>JAUELK010007897.1:0-14282 GCA_031471215.1 Gastropteron pacificum | reverse complement strand
AGATAGATAGATAGATAGATAGATAGATAGATAGATAGATAGATAGATAGATAGATAGATAGATAGATAGATAAATAAATAGATAGATAGATTTATAGAAACAACCGCGCAAATAGACACAAACAAAAGCACAGCGGTAAGGTCGTAGATTATACATGTACTTATTATTATGTACCGTACATTATTAGAGAGAGGGCGAGGGGGGGGGGGGGGCAGGGAGAGAAAAAGACACGACTGGGGAGGAGAGAGCATTGTGATAAGTTTAATTCCGCTTTCTTCTGAAGTGTTCACGTGTCTTTATTTGATCTTAATCCAGATGTTTCACACATACGTGGCAGCACTAACTTATTCACGGCTTATCTTAGTTTTACGACTATCATGCTCGTTTGAGTAGCTTTTCGACGGCTCTGGTGTCTTTATAGTCTGTGACAAAGAGAAGCCAACACAGGACACGAAAGTTTAATTCATTTCATCAATCAAAAGGGATGGATGAAGATCGGCCTATCAGTATCAGTTTATATTAAAAAAGACTCACTTTTCCATGTTACACTTTTAAGACCAGCTAAAAACGGGTGAAAATCGTCACAAAACGTGCTCTTACTCAAAGTTTATAGAACGTACGATTCCTATCAAGCTGTACCTCAGCTTCTACTACTACTAAGAAAAAATGCACTTTGTTTCAGAACAGCTGTAATAATAGAAAGATCTCTGAATTACAATGCAAATTTAAATCCAAACAGTATTGGGAAAGAACAGATGATGATATATAGATAATGATGATGAAGTCATCTATTTAAACGCATAAATCCATGATGTCATGCTCTCTATTGCACTGGAACAAAAACGGACAGTTCACATTAATAGGCTCACATATTTTTCTTCAACTGTGTTCAACATTCAAGTGCTTTATAATTTAAACAATATAGATCTAGATCTAGACTAGATATATCTAATCTAGATCTAGCTCTGCATTATAAAGATTGGTCTTAAAATGAGAGACCATCACAGAGAGAGGGCGAGAGAGAGAGAGAGAGAGAGAGAGAGAGAAGAGACAGACAGACAGACAGACAGACAGACAGACAGACAGACAGAGACACAGAGAGACAGACGATGAGAGAGAGAGAGAGAGAAGAGACAGACAGAAACACAATGAGAGAGAGAGAGAAAGAGAGAGACAGATAAACAGAGAGAAGGAGAGAGAGAGAGACAGAGTGAGCGACACAAAGAGAGAGAGACAGAGAGAGAGACAAAGACACACAGCGAGAGAGAAAGAGAGACAGGGAGAGAGAAAGAGAGGGACACAGAGTCAGAGAGAGATTTTAGGCTAAACGTCAGCTCAAGACTTGTATTAAGAAAAAAGAAGAGAGACCATGTTACCCCAATGTTTGTACATTTTTGGCTCCCGGTCAGAGCAAGATTTGAGTATGAGTGTTTCAAGAGAATCAACAACACTGCACCAAAATATGTGTCCAGTCTTCTGTCACCGTACACACCATCTCGATCTCTTCGCTCTGCAAACAAAAATGTCCTGCATATTCCAAAAGTCACATACACAAGTGTTGGCAAAAGATCTTTTTCATTTTGTGTCCCAAATATTTGGAATAGCCTTCCAATGTCTCTGAGAAGCTCAGTTCAAAACCAGTTAAAAAACCCACCTTTTCCAGAAATATATTATGTAATAATTTGCCTTATTTGATGATTTTATTCGGTGTTAGAAGTCCATGCTCATGTCATCTATGTTTCATTGGGTGTATTATGTCTCTGCCCATTGTACACCATGTCTTGATTTTAAAGTGTACAGCGCCTAAAGCTCATGCTAATGGGGATGATGTGCATTAGAAATGGAACTCCATTATTATTATTATTCATTACTCTTATTACATAGATACATGTTGCTCTGTATGTGTCTGTTTGATTCAACAAAATAACACACATACCACTGATACAGATTTTGAATAACAACAACACTTAGATTTTGGTAAGATTTTTGCAGTCTTTATTTTGTCCACAGTGCAAACATGAGATCGTCAAGTAGTACATTGATAATAATGACATCCTGCTTCAAGTCCAATAGAAAAGTGTATGGGTATGAACAGTCAAATGTATCATGATAAATATAATAAAACATTAATGTCTTAGTCTTAGCTGATAACGAGTGCAATCCTAAACAGACAATTCAACACAAATCAACAATGAACATCAATGCAACTTATCATGCACATCATTATTGTACACAAGGAACACATTGAAAATCAAACAGCACTACACAAAGGGAATTATCACACATGAAATATGCTTTGGAAACAGTTATAGCTAAAAACAATATAATAGAACCCTCTACATACAGGTTTGTTTATTTGGAATAATAAGAGTACTAATTGGTGGTGCGAATCTGAATGAGTGAGCAAGGATGTTAACAAGCACTCATGCTCTGGACAATAAATGCAACTGCTAGACTGAGGCAGGTGGCATCCATCTAAGAAATGCGAAGTCCTTGGATGCTCTTCTCCAGGGACTGAAATAAGAACAAATGCAAACATGATTTTTTTTTTGGTGGTAAACGCTTCTCAAATTCACTCTTAGTCTGGCTCACTATTTTCAGTGTCAGACATTCAGGAAAAGAAAAAAAAGTAAGACAAAAAAGAGTGACTGGATTGACATTGTTACTGTTTGAGCCATCTCCATGATGACATCTATTTATTTATATAACGCAACCACAATGCATGAGGGAATACATGCGTCTTGGAATATTCATTCTGTTGAAGCTAATTCAGCACATGGAAATTTCAACATGACTTCAGACTTCAACAAAGCCCCTACACACACAATTATAAAGAAAAAAAATGTGTTGAAATTGTAAGAACGTAAGCGACAATATTTAAAAAGTGAAATGTCAACCATGTTTACTTACACGCAAGTCCCACACGATGAGGGAGCCATCCACCGCAGTGGTAGCGATCTTGCTGGCGTCAGCTTTGGTCCCAGTGTGGACAGACACTTGCCTGAAATCAGGAAAGAGTTACGTGAATATTTGTGTAAAATAAATATACAGAGTGTATACCATTTGCCAGGCTGTTTATGCTGGCCTACATCTTGCTATTCTGTAGGTGTTTTTCACTGCTTTAGTAGTTTTTTTTGCTCGACTTGCACATGTGCTGTTGGTGTTTTGGTATAAAATACTGTGTCTTTTAGCTTTAGCCTATCTTGCTTTTTCAAACCTACTTACTGGCAGGTTTTTTTTTCATCTTTTAAAAAATCTTGTTCTTTGTGATGTTTGATTTGCAAAAAGGGACTCTTCATGTAAGCACTGAAGTGTGCAATGGAAACTTCATAACAAAACCAAAAGAAGTGTAATCATAGCTATTACCAAACAAAACAAAAAAGTATAAAGAAGAAATCTAACTCATTTGACAGTGATGTATTGAAACCAAGATCACACTTTGCACTCTGAGAATCACTCAAATGATGACTGTTTTTCTCTGACAAAAAAACATAAAGAACACCAAAAATTATCAGCTGACAAATATATAGATCTAGAGGTCACTTCTTAAAGAAGACACTTTTTAATATTGAGCAAGAGAAATTATTTTACTGTACTCCAAGCCGTTTCAGAGAAAAAACGCCATAGAAAATGTGAGGGGGCCTCTAACCTCATCATCACTCTAGTACACATACAAATCTGATCAAACAGTAAATTTCAATGAAGATGTGAAGAAAACAGTTTTTGAAGAGCGTCGACTAACATGATGGTATTCTGATGTTGGGTGTTTAGATCAGTGGAAGTGTCCGAGGCTGAGGCCTTCTTGTCCAGATTCTTGAAGCGGTTCATGGCGCTGGGGTCACAGGGAATAACATTCATAGTTAGTCTATCAATTTTGCAATTAAATAAAGAATCAATAACAAAAATGTTGTTTTTCTGCAAATACATGTGTACTGGTAAAAAGGACGCCTTTTCAGTGCAAAAGCCTTAGAATGTTTCCAGTGAGACTTGAAGTGACTGTATTTCACAATGTTAATGAAGATAATTTATTTCATATGCGCTGAATACACATTCAATGGGCTCGAAGCACTATACACATTAAAAGTGAAGGGACATACTTCTCATGGGCACTTTTCTTGAAAATGTAGTGACCCCAATCAAAAGTGTGATACATGAAAATGTACGACCCCTTGATGAAAACATTTTAATTCAGATAAATTGTTATACTTTAAAACTACAAAAAGACGAGAAGAAACATTTTGATGACAAAAGTCTTCCTTCTTACTTGAGTATGAAATGGTAAATACATCAAGATTTGACCATAGAGCCATAGAGCATTCTCTAACCCTGCACATGACTCGCAGCCCTCATCATTAACAGCCT
Organism: Gastropteron pacificum; assembly: GCA_031471215.1. Classification (NCBI taxonomy): domain Eukaryota; kingdom Metazoa; phylum Mollusca; class Gastropoda; order Cephalaspidea; family Gastropteridae; genus Gastropteron; species Gastropteron pacificum. Next base: position 9,919 of record JAUELK010007897.1, on the reverse strand, counting down.
CAACTCAGTGCATGTTTTTTAAATGGATATAAGTCTGTATCGTATGATACTAAATGTACTGCAAAGACAACGGAAATATTATTTTTGCACATATATGTTTGCTTTCGCTGTTACTGATAGTCACAATCCACAAATGAATAGGAAAGTAAAACACAAGATGCGCCACTTTCATCACAATCGCAGGACCACAAGCATACAAATTGAGCAATTCTTTTTTTAGATTGAGACATGTTCCAACACACTAACTAACAAAACAAAGACATAGAGAATACAACTGTCAAAACACTCTTAGTGTGTTACACATTTCTATCTTTACTAGTTTGGTGGATTAATGCAGAAACTATCCCATGCTTTGTCACTATAACCAATCTGTTACAATCGACATTCTTCTTCACAAAATGATTGGGATTGGATGTCATGTTTAGTTCAGGCTGCATTGCTGAAACAAAAAGCGTCTAGGAACAAACATTTGACAAAACACCTCTTAACGGACTCTAAGAGGTCGTGCACACACACAATCAATGGGCATATTATAATATCTTGTTTGATGGAGTGGATCAATGTTGGTAAAATGGATAATTACATGTAATCGACCTGTTAGTTTTCATGCACTTTGACGACTCAGCATCATCTACTGGCACTTTGCCCATAGATAAGGGAGCACGGTCTTGGAACTGAGAGTAAGTTATCTGGTTCAAATCTATTGTGTTAGTCAATTCAGGCACATTGCAGGATCCAAGATGCAAGACATGACAATGAGTCACTGTCCGTAACCAACAAATTCAGACCTGGCGACCACATCAAAATCATCTTCCGACTCTGCATCAGAATTTCGACTCCCGTTTTCAACCCCGGCATCACTCAAACTTGGCCTAAATGCCAGAAATGGGCAAAGCAAAGTTTTCAGTACAATGATTTTCTCACAAATAATACAATGCAAAACTCTCTCACAAATGAAACAATGCAAAACCAATCTTTTCCTCCACTTGATACGAGGAGAACTGCCAATTTACAAAACTACAAAAGGTATAGGAAATATAGGCCTACTGTCATATCTATCTACATCTACTGCCCATACATGATATGCCATTTTGACGATCTTGACTTGTAGATCAGTCATCATAGGTGTACCAAATTGTAGACGCAACACTCTTATTGTTTGAGCATAGAAAACAATTAAAATCCTATTCTGAATGATTAAATGAGCAATACATAAAGACTTTTATGGTACCAAAGTATTAACTCTCAGCGTAGCTTTCGTCTTATCCCCGTTTTACTTTGAGCACAGATCACTAAAACATACCACAATATGACATGATATGATAATTTATCATTTGTTGGCAAATGATAAAAACATTTTCTATAGAAACACTGAAAGATCAATACAAAATGAAGCAAGCAAAAGTGTTTAATATCATGTTTGTTACCTCATGGTTCCAGACTCCTTTTGCTGCGGCTGGTCCAACTTGCCCTGAACCGTGATCTTCCCTGCACTGAAGGAGAAGAGCATGGGGTTGCAGTCGTAGCCGGCGGCCACCAGGCTGTTCTCAGTCACCCAGGTCACGCTCATGAAAGGCAGGAAGGACTCCTTGATCACCACCAGCCTTTACAGCGAAAATGGAAAAAAAGGAGAGAAGGGGGTGGTGGGGATTGTTAATCACGAGAAGATTGAAGACTGTACTCTTTGGGGCCGCTTTTGATCTCTAGGCCCTGAATACAGAGACTGGCCATGTTGTATTGTTTTTGTTTTTCGTCTGTTTTGTGACTGTGTTTTGTCTAAAAACGCCTTAGTAGATAGAGCATACAGGCCCAGGATGAAGGATTTGTGTGCTCTACAAATGCATAATGCATATCCAGTATCAGTAAGGATGGACACAAACTAGGGAAACAAAATTGACCCCCTCCCCCCAAAAAAAAAAAAAAAAACGACCACCAAGAACAAAGAAAGAAAAAGTGTTGACTGAACAGTGCTCTATTTGAACAGAGGCAGAGCAAAACAAGAAAGTTTCTTTGTTTGTTTCAACCTGATTGTCTACATACATTACTAAAGATAACCACAGTGTGACACAACTAAGGAAAAGTATATGATTTTGTTGGTAAGTTAAAGACATTAAGAGAAACTCTTGACTGAACTGAAGGGTATACTGACTGGTTGCCTTGAGTGGAGTCCACAATGGAGACACTGGAGTCGTGGCCCACCCATCCAACACGTTCTCCACTTGGAGAGAAGGAAACGGAGTGCACCCATCCACCTGTGAAGGGAGGAAAAAACAACAACCGAGGTTTATATATTATATTGCGGTGAGTCAGTTTCTGTATCTAAAAATGACATCTTTTAAACAGTTCTAATAATATAATACAAAATCAATCTTGAGCCAAGATCAGCCCTGTCAACTGATTGAAAAAAAAAAAAGAAAAGGGGGACATGACCCAAAAATTGACTTTTCACTATTTTCACCAACCCCAAAAAATAAAATTCTGGCATATCTTGGGCACAGTTTCCTATTTAAATCTCAACACACAAAAGGTGAATTTTTTAAGATCCCCAACTGGGACAGTCTAGAGAAAAAGGGGACAATTGGGAGGTCTGCATCATAATATCACAATGTAAAGCTTTTCATGGTTTCGGCATGTTTTCAGTTCTACCACCAATTGGTGATACCCATATGACAAATTATCAACAGCTTGTGATGTTCAAGTGAGATTCTTCCTATCATCATGAGAACAAAGTGTCCTTACCACCACCATTGCTGAACTCAGCCATGATAGCCCCGAAAGGCATCTTGGTACCCCATGAACATGGAGGGGGCTTCTTGTCCACTTCCTTCTGATATCCAGAAAAGACACTGAAAGTTCAAGATTCCATACTTAGTGCGAGAAGGAAAAAGAAAAAGACATTTTACTGATGTCACTTTATCTAACAACACTTGGCTACCCAGGAAAACTGTTTAAATCAAACAACCAGTATGAACAATGACGTACAAAAATGAACCGTTTCAGGTATTCATCCCGAGACAACACCAAAGAACATTCTAAACTCCATAACAGAGGAACAATTTTGAGCACCTTACTCACATGTAGATAAATTAGTGTTATGTAAGCTATACTTCCTTCAAACTCAAACTCCTTTGAAAGATAAGGAATTAACAACACTCTATTTTAATAGAGGAAAATGTTTCAGCCTAAGGACTCACCGGCACTTGAAATCTGTGGCTCCAGCAGCCAGGAGCACATTATTAGGGTGCCAGTCTAGGCAAGTCACAGTTGAGCGAATTGGTTTCTTGATGTGCCTGCTCACCCACCAATTATTCTCAACATCATAGTAGCAGATAGCAATGAGACGAGACCCACTGCCTACTGCAAACTTGTTCTCTTCGGGTGACCAACGAACACAAGTTGCAGCCCGGTTGATACGGGGAATCACCAAGACCTGAGAAGAAAAATTGTGATACAACTCAGTATACATTCATGAATGCCATTTTCACAACATTGAGGAGATGCAAAGTTAGCACTAACATTTTCCTGGTGGTTCTAAGCAAGGAAATTATTAAATGTTTAATTTGTGTGAGAAAAGAATAAAAAGTTCTTTCAACAGAACACCTTGAACATGATCTGGCTAATGTACTGATAACTACTGTCACTGCAACTAACCTGCTTCCATTTACCACCCTCCAACATCCACACAAATGCATTTCGGTCAGCTGAACAGGTCACAATGCGATTGCTGTTTGGTGCCCAATCAATGCTTGTCACACGTTGACCATGCTCACTGAGAGTATCAGTTTCTTGCCACTTTGGGCCAGACTTCTTGTAGATCTTCACATTAGAGTCATTCAGGGACAGAGCAAGGCCATCTCTGCCTTTGTTGAAGGAGTGACATGTGACAGGGGCCACACCAAAGCTATGCTTTTCAGACATGTTTTACCTGCAACAATGGGAGAGACAGTTTATTAATTAAAATTATTCAAATTCACACACAAACCTAGATTAGATCTGACACTAGAGTAGAGCCATCATCTAGAGTTACCGACTATCTACCCAATTTCCATAAACCTACTTAGTACCAACGGTTCAACAATTCTACGGGAAAGACTTCTGAACATTGCCACCACTCATCCCTTGATAGAGGGGAACCTTAACCCTACTCCGCTGAGCCCCCACCCTGACCCCTGGTAGAGGGACCCCGCCCCCCCCCCGACATTCTCGTCAAGGGGAATCCTAACCATTACCTATTATAATCATAGTGACCGCGATGTTTGGAAGCCCTCCAAATCTATCACAAATTCTAGAAATGTAGAATATAAATGATTAATGATTGGTAATAGTCTATGGTATAGCATTGAGATTAAAGCACTGAAGTCATGAAATGAACAAGATCTTGAATCAATGTCATGGCAGATCTTTGTTTGATTGTATGGAGGAGTAGACTAGAATCTGTACCCTTCTATCCTTCTACTTCCATCCTAATCAAGCATATAGCTCCGCCTAAATGTCCGGTCCATGGGTGACAGGAAAAATAGGAATTTAGGCGGACCGGGCAAACACCCAAATCACCCCTTTTCCCTTGGGAATTCAAAGTTACAGCGCCTATGAAGCGATTCAACCAGCCGTTGGATAGTACAAAATGGTGGCCAGGTTCTACGGCCAATTCTGTCGCCTCGATACACAAAATCAGAAGATTTAATAAATATGTGCATCCTGCTTCAGTTTGTCTTCAATTAATCCGATTGTTGTAGAGGGCTTCATCCACACCCTCCTCCTTGAACAATCTTTTTCTGGTTTTGATTTTGAGACAGCTCTCCGTGTTTGATCTTTTCTTTTAGGCTTTCACGTATTATGGCAGAAATTCTCGCTACAGTCCTCCTGTCAATGAGTTTTCCAATTTCTGTTACGTTTGCGTTTCCTGTCTTTCTCCTGCTTCAAAATGTCACACCTACAATTCTACAATCACAACGCGCTGCTTGTTGTCAAGATTTTTCTGACGGTAATAGAGGCATTCTCAGTCTTCTTCTTTGGGTCTCAATGAGGTGTATAGTCCAAATGATGAGAAAGAACTACGAACGTTTCACTGTGTCTCAGTCTCAGTGGAGAAGTAGATTGGAAAGTTTAACTTGTCTGTTATTAATTGGATGGCCATTCCATAAGATCCAGTCAGATCAATTCGTCAAAACGCTAACAGGCCACTCCTATCAGGCCAACAGCGTATTGTCACGTTGACACATTACGCCATTCTTTGTCTTGCGAGGCCTCTCGCACCCGGTAGGATGGCGCAACCATAAACTGGCCAACGTACAGCGTGCATGTCAGGTTTCACACCTTCGGATTAGTGAAGGCGAAGGGGTGGGCCCTAAATATTATAGCACCATAGACATTACAACACTCGCAGGTTTTATTGCACCACCAGGGAATGCTTGGTGGGCAGATATTTCATCGGACACAACATATCGACGGGCATAGCAGTGCAGCAGAGTACATCGGCGGGCGATTAAATTATGTAAGAAAAATTCGGTAACACCACGTTAATTTCGGGCAGTTCAGTTAGGCATTTGGGCGGAGACCAATGTACCGGATATACATTTGTGCATGTCTAGGCCTAGGTACACTAGATCTAGGCCCTACACATAACAAGTACGACATACAAATACAAGTACAAGGAATGAGAATGAGGAGAATGGATGGAATGGAGCTGTTCTTCTACACTCTCTACTCTACTTAAACTTAAGCTTAAGAATCTACTTCCGCTATAATTATAATCTAGATTCTAGGCCAAGACTAGAGATCAGAATCAGATTACATGATGTATTTTGCTTTTCTAAATCCATAACAAATTGGGGGGGGGGGACACTTACTTGATAGTGGTAGAGAAATTCGTGGACTCTGGTCAGTCTACACGAATTTCCTAATCAGAGAAGATGAAACTTATCTGTCAACTAGCAGCTCTAACAACAAGGAAGTTTGAGAGAGACAGAGAGAGAGAGGGGGGAGTGTGGCGACCGGCCGGAAGTAGGCTAAGGGGCGGTGGCCAAAATCAAGATAGTGCGCTAGGTGAGCTTTCTCCTGGTAAGAGTCAGTTAGTCCAGTCGGCATGATTTTTGCACACACGCCCCTTATGTTTTGTTTTGAACTCTGAATGCAGCTGGGGGGGGGGGGGGGGGGGGATCTTTCTACGGCACGTCTGGGCAGTGTAAGTAGTGTAAAACAATAGTGATAACAAAAAGTAGTACGTGAACAAAACATCTGAAAGAACCCTAAACCTGTTGGGTGGTCGTTGATAGATCGCTGACGATATGGCGCTTTAATCATGTCTGATAACATAATGTCACTGTCTGTTGTCGGGTAACATTTTACACCTTTATGCAGTGCAAAACATGTTTACGCTAGCACAATTAGAATGTATTGTTAGTAGTGGATAAAAACAGCACCAACAAACAAATAGGACATGTGAATTTGTTCTAAAAGTTACAATGACTCTTAATAGTACACCAAACTAGCATTCCCATGAGCAAGCAGACATAAACAACCAGAATTACGTCTTATTGGATGTAGGCCGATGGTAATAGATTGACAGCATGCTCCAGAATCGTAGCATTATGCATTATGTCCCATCGGTGTCGTGAACATCTACATGTATTCTTGAACTTTGGGAGCCTTAGCTCACCTTACATAGTCATTTATTTATGATTAGATTCTTCGGTGAGGTCCATCAAACAGGCATATAGAAGCAGTAGGCCTATCATCAATGAGTAGATGCTGTGGTGAAGAAATGTAATATGTTATTCATAATATCATGGAACCAAAAAGATGCCATTGGCACAATCATTTTTTTTTCAATTTAGTCTTTATCGTTTTCGTTTATGCATGGGCCCAATGTCTGTTTCTTGAAAGCGAGTACAGTTAGGGTCTTCAGGGGCGTAGCTAGGGATATAAGGAGTGGTAATCCGGTATGTACGATATGTATGTGAATAGTACATGTATAGATAGACAATAGCATGGGGTGACAAGAAATGACAAGGTTCATGAAATGTGTATTGCTGTTGGAATAAATGACCTCCTGTACCGCTCTGTGTTTGTTTTTAAGAACAACAATCGATTGCTCCTAATCTAGAAGAATACTTAATTTGTTGATGTAAATGATGTATGTTATCTTTGCAAATCACTGTGAGCTGTTGGAAAAGAACTCCATAAACATTAAATTGTCACAAGATGTGATTTTGTTCACTCTCTTAAAAGTTCAACTTTGTCTTGCCTTCCGCACTTGTGTTTCTACCCAAGGCAATAGGACAAAAACATAATTGAATTTTAAATTACTGACTTTTACCAATGCCAAATGATCGGAGTTTCCGGATTAAATACCGTATCTATTAATTTTAGAAAAGATCTGAGATGAGTGGGGTTGCCAGTCTAACTTTGAATCAATGTTTATTCTGAGATATTTAAAATGTGTTACGATTTGAAGTCGTCTTCTCCTTTAATAGTGATACTGATTGGTGTATGTGGGTGTGCTTTACGCCGGAAATCAAAACAATATTTCTTTGATATTCAATGTCAAAAAATGAGCTTCACACCAGGCAACAAAACTGTCGTATAGTTTCCAAGTACTTTCTAATATCACTGTTAGAAATCATACCTTAAATAGAGGTGATATCAACAAATTTGATGATTGGGACTTTATCAAATTCACTTTTACAGTCTGAGGTGTAAATTGTAAACAGTGCGGGAGACAAGACACAGCCTTGCGGAGCTCCAGTGTTGGTACAAATGAGTTTCCAATTTTCATCATTAGGCTACATATTGGGGTATTTCAACAAGGAAGTCTAAAATCCAAAGCATCACGCTTCTGTTATCTGACATTTTGAAAAGCTTCTCTACCGGGAGATGTGGCTGGATGGACCAGGTTGAAAAGGTGTGGTAAAACAAAGAATAGGCCCAATAACAGAGAAAGCAACAACAACATCAAACATACAGTTAACACACGCTTGAATGTGTAAACTGTTGTGTTGATGACAATTGTGGAAGAAAAAGACACAGTACATGTAGGCCTAGTACATGTACCACAGAGTACTGTCTACACCCTATACAGTGTATAGTAACCTATACATTGTAATAGTTACGGTAGTACAGTAGATGGTGGCTTAAAAAGCCCACAACGCCACATAAACACAGATGAGAGGGATGGGTTGGTGGGGGAAGAGATGAGGATGCACTGTTCCAAGAACTGGCTGTGCCGGCTGCAAAAGAGTCGCCCAATCATGTAAAGGTATTATTCACTTTGTAATGTCGATTACTGCTTGGGGGGCCTTTCCGAGGCTCTAGAACACGGTCCATATAAAAGGACTGTTGGTACCATTTTGTCGTCCAATGGTTAGGTATAGGAGGTACATGTAATACGAGCTCAGGCTTGCATTGTATTTTGGGGGGGTGGGGTGCTGTAGGAGCTCTTTCTCCCCAAGACCACAATGGACTTCGTTTTGGTTTTGTTGGGGATGCTGTCCTTTCCGCAGGATGTGCCTGTGCTGTGATATGCAACTTCATCAGGGATGTCAAGGAGACTGTCACAATCCCTGCTTGCCCCAGGCGCTCCATATATTGTCTTATCTTGCTAGGCCTATCATCTCTGTTGAAATATCTTTAGCCTAAGGTCGCCGACTCGTCATCCCAAGTTGACCAATCAGAAAAGACCAGCAAATCTAAACACTCATTATGGGGAAATCCCGATTTTTCACATGTTCTTCATGGTTCTTTTTGTTGTGCTGCTACTGCTAGCCTAGCCAAAGTTAACTAACGCGTTTAGATCTAGACCTCAAGTGCTTGTTTATGCCTGTAAATGTGAAAAGCTTTGAAATCTGTTTCCAAAACTTCAAAGGTAGATTACTAGGTCGTCAGATGTGTGCTCATCTTTAAATTTAACATTTTGAATCCAGACCCTGATCAAGCTCAAGCACATCCAGAGAAGTTGGTGCCTGAGTCTGGAGAGACAGCATGAATATCATTGTCATGCCGCTACTCCTGTTTGTTTTACTTGTTGTAAGTGGAGGGTTTATAGCTCATGGCACAGAAGTAGAGGATCCAGAAGATAACCCCCACAGAACACCCTCATTATGCGAAGGTAAGTTAAGTTAAATTAAATGTTAAGTTAAATTAAATGTAAAGTTGTAGTTCAGTTGTAGATCTCTAGATCAATCATCATCGTCATCAGACATCATCATTTAGTCAGTTGTAACGTAATATTATTATTATATAATTATAGTTAGTAGGCCTAATATGATGCAAGATTTTATTTTTTTGCAGAAACACTTGCTCTTTGCTTTTTTGAATTTTATTTTGTTTTTATTGATTTAATCCTACTTTGATTATAATAATAAAGAGTACAATACAAATGCAAAGTTCACATCATCACAGTTTACAGCATCACTATTACTTTTATATTAAATTAGTTTTAAAGACAGACAGGCCTGTGCCTGTGGATCCTCTTTTACTTTCAATTTTAACACTTTTAACAGATTATCTTATCTATTATATCCAAGTACAATGTAAAATGTGAGATCATGCCTTTATTTATGGTTTATGTTGTCATCAATCTTTTCCAGTTTGCAAATACTTAACTACAGAATTGAAACAAAGGCTTGATGAAACCGGCAAGACAAAAGAAGTTGTGGAGACTGGCTACAGCATTGATAAGAAAAAGAAGAGCAAAAAATACAGGGACTCGTAAGTCTACATTTCAAGACACAGTTTGTTGTGTCGTTGGTTTAAAGTGGGGTTTATTAATTAACTCTTTCCGGACGTATCGCCGATATATCGGCAAAGTAGCACTACCGTTGCGGACATATCGCCGATATATTGGCAAATTTGCGGTATTGTCATTTTGTTTCGTTTAGCGCCCGCATTTCTAATTTTTACTCCCACATTGCTAGTAGAA
>JAUELK010007786.1:8752-24029 GCA_031471215.1 Gastropteron pacificum | reverse complement strand
CACACACACACACACACACACACACACACACACACACACACACACACACACACACACACACACACACAAACTACATTTTCAGTACCGTAGGCCAATCTCTTGCAGATTGTGATCTGAATGGTAGGAAAACGATATGGACGATACATTACTGTAATAAAAAGAAAGAAAACATTTCAACCATTTGTTTCAAAAGGTAAGCATAGATGTATTTTATCCTAGAATCATTTCTACACTGACTGCTGGCTTTAGTTTGAGTTGTAGACCAAGATCTCAGGGCCTTATTTTTTGATCAAGTAGTTGTCACATTGCGTTAATAATAGGTTACTTACGTAGTTTTGCATGTCTAGTTAAGATAATTATTAATAGACAAACTAAGACTATTGCTATCAGTACCGACAATCTTTGTCCCCCTTTGTTTGCATGTTTATTCTTTTTCTTTTTGTAGTTTTTTATTTTTCTATTTCTATGTTGGCTTGATTTTATACCGACCGATACGCGGTACTTTCTTAAAACAACCAGAGTACCGGTATAATGATACTCAGTGCCTTACGGGAACGATGATAAAACTGCGATAAACGAGCACATCAAATAAACACTACCGGTCCAACATAATTATTATTAGGTATATAGATTGGTAGTGGTAGGCTTACACATTCAGCTGAGGAGCGCCGGCAGGCAAGGAAGACCCCATGTGACAGCCATGATCCCCTGTCCCCTGCCCCACACTGTCAGAAGAAATTCGGTGCCAGGATCGGACTGAAAAGCCACCTGCGCACTCACATACTCGCCCCCCCCCCCCCCTCCCCCCTTCCAAGAAGATACGATGACCCTCGTCGACCCCCCGACGGACAAACCACCACACTTTTTACCAAAAAATGTTGTGTTTGTTAGGCCTATGTTTTTTGTGTGTGTTTATTTTGTAATGAATCAACTCTACTTTGCTCATTGTGAGGTTTGGTACGCCAAATGATAGGGCATACTATTTGATCGGCCTATCAGGCTGGCCTATTGTTTTGCACTTTATGCGCGAGCGTAAATAAACCTATTTGGCCATAGATCTATATCAGGTAAGCTTACAATCCTTTTTTTTCACGTCGTTGTGCACCAAAGCAAATACTAGATACCGGTATACTAGGCCTCCTATATATCATGATCAGGTACAACCCACCGATTTTTCGCTTTATGCCTAGGCTGTACCCGGAACCGTACTGGTTTTAATGGTGTGTTTGACACTTCCAGTTCAAAGCTGTAATAGGCTCGTTGATTTTACCTACCCGCATTGTGTGCAAATGTATGCCAAACGTGGACTTCAATTCAATCAAAGGAACCATAGCATGATTATGTGACCGTACACTATCTAGGCCTAATATCTATGACCTTCTCTTCTTAACAGTGCGAGTTGTAGGTCTTAATAATACATTACCAACGACGAGTAGCAGGACGCGTTTACTAACCCAAAGCTTTGAGTACGATCTCTAGTAAACGGTATGCCAAAAAATGTGATGATTAGATCTAGATCTAATCTAGATCTAGATCTAGATCTAGCTACCATTTACTGAAATTTTAAAATACAATTTTTAAAGTTCTGTATGCTAGGCTAAAGCGATAACACAGAATGGTGTGCCTACACTGCCCTAGCCTACGCCCGATGAGCAAAATATCGATATTTCAAATTACCTGCATCGCTATAATCGGATCTAAAATAAAGGAGAACCAAATAACTTAGAAAAGGGGTAATAGCAGATGGATTATTGTTTGCTTGGTAAAAAAAAACTCTAAGCTAGGAAACTGATCATGCTGAAAGTGGAGTCCCATAAAATGATCTGAATTCAAGTGAGCCACATTGACAAACAAGAGGGATATATCGATACAGAAAAATGTTTCTGATAAGTACTTCCTTAAATGCCAATCATTTTGCCCAGCCATCGGTCTTGCGAACAAACTGTCGGATTTTCCATACAACCACTGTCATTCACTGTCACTGCCATTGCCATCGGAAGCCCGAACTGACAGACTGACATGACAACATTGACATAGGCCTGCAACTTGGGGTTTGCAGTTGATTTACTAGATCTAACAGTTTGATGGGCAGGATGGCGACTAGATTCTAGATGTACATTCTATGACTTGAAGAAAGAAGAAGAAGAAGTTCTACCAACGAGATTCCTGCAAAGTCAAAGTGTAGAGAAGAGTGATTCGGTAACTGTAACAGTAACAGTAACTAACGGGACGAAAGCAGTGAGTTGAGTGAGGCTCACGACCTCACACAGGCACAGGAGTAAGTTTAGTTTGTGTGGCTATCTAATCGAAATGTCTAAATTTCTAGATACATTCAAGGCTATCTATCTAGATAGATAGATTAGAAGGCTAGATCTATCATCTAGTAGTAGAGATCCAGTATTTTTACCTTTTTTTGGCATCGTCATCATATTGACATATTGCACCTTTTCTGTCTTTCTCCAATCAGACCTTTGAATGCCCTCTTTCTTTAGAATCTCTACAACACAACTACAACTTAGGGTAAACACGAAGTTTAGCGGCGTGGGTGGGCGTCGTCTACTATTTGTTTACTAGTCCGCCATCTTGGACTGGTGACAAGGGTGCTTGAATACCGTAATCATACTGGTATGTGATTAATCTCGCGGCGGGTGCTAGGCCTATAGATAAGTCTAGAATGAGTTGTCTTCATCCCGGTTTTGACGGTAGATTGTTTTCACACTGTTCTGATCTTTAAAAGAATCCATAAACACCACAAAACTCCAAGAGAATTTCACATAAATCCAACGCGAATTCAGCAAGTACGGTGTCGGATTTCGGTATTAGCCCACCCATCTCGCCCATCCAAAGTCGCGACGCTGAACTTCATGTTTACCCAACTTAGAATCTACTTCTGAATTGAATGGTTTAAATTGAAATATATTCACCATTATTTGGTATATTTCATCGTCATGTCATAGGCCTGTAGTAAGATCTAGAAATCTACCTGAGAGGCAGAAGAAGAAGAAGGAACAAACACATTTCATTCTGGAAACATAAGAGTCTTATACTTAGACTTAGGCCAAACATAGGCTCCCAACTAAACTTACATATGGACAAAGGCATTCTACTAAGGAATTGGAGGAAAGATGGTCAACACTTTTATCCACTAACTGTAAGGATAGAGAATTTATGACATCGAAGACTGAGATCAAGTGGAAAGGGTGACCAATTTTGTTAGAAAATCTAGGCCTCAATTTTTCCCGCAAATTTAGAATATAGATTAGATAGATTTATATCTACATTAAAACATGTCCACGGGAGGCAGTATATATAGTTGACGCAGCAAACTTGGTGCCATCAGCAGACCTCCTTGTTATTTATAGAAGTTTCTCATCGTCAGCTTAGTATTGAAACAGCCAATAACTTCACTGGATGCCAGTGGGCAGTCAGAAATCGTTTGATTGCAAACAGCGTTACATGCAAAAATGAAAACTGCAACAATGAGCCCATGTCATTCCAGCAACGAAAAGGAGACGCATGCGTAGATGGATATATGCATGGTCGTGTAAACTTTGTCGGCGGCAGCGAAGTTTACGTATAGGATCTTTTTTAGAGGGATCGCATTTGTCGCTTGAGATATCATGACATCATATATTTTTGTGTCTGTAGAGATGCGTGACATCAAGCTTTAATCAGGAAGGAAACTGGCATTAGTACCCGACCTATGGTGGACTGGATTATCAATATCATGAAGTTAAAGGTGCAATTATGCCACTTTTTCGAAATATAAATTTAATAATGTAAATGTGGTTCCTCTGTGTAAGTGTATGGATTGGTTGACTTGTAGGGTCGGGAGCAGAGGATAAATTACAAAACTGGGTATCCCAGGCTCAGGGTATCAAGGTGGGGTTTAGGATTTGCTACTTGGACTTGGAGTAAAATGGTGGCATTTTTCAGAAGTCTTTCCCTTATACTTATAGGCTCTACTATACTAGAATATATCATCTTACTGCAGAAAATCTATGGACACCAACAACTCTGACAATTTGAATCAAAGCTCTCATTTCTGTTTCAGAACTTCTTCATCTGACTTCCCATTGATTGTGAAATAGATGGTCGGTGGAAGAGTAAGATACCTGAAAAATGTTGATGAAAGAGTATCGCATCTGTATGCCAATATCTGTGAAAGAGGTAAAATTCAGCTCCTCTACAAACAAGATCTTTTATGACAATTAGTTTAGTTGTAATGGTGTACTGCACTGTTGTTTCCCTTTACACATATATGTATTGTAATGTTATTCAGCATACCTCTCATTATCTTGACTTCTGATTAGACTGAACACACTACAACAAACAGTGTTGATGATCTTGCAATGCAATATCACTGTATGAAAAGTTTAAAATGATATTTTGAGTGAACAAGAACAAAATTGTTGTCCAAAGTGATGATTTTGTAACATTGTGTATCACTTTTCTTTTTTTCAGTACAAAATTGGTCAACTGTACATGATAGCTAAGCATTGCCATGAACAATCAGAGAAAGGCGAAGGAGTGGAGGTGGTGAAGAATGAAGCTATAACAGACCCAGTACACGGCACAGGGCAATACACAGAGAAGAGAGTTCACTTATCAAGGTAAAGGAGTATTACAAACTTTCCCATTGCTTGGCTCTTTAAATTTAAAGCATCTTGCTTTAAGTCAAAATCAAACGGTGCTCCTATCATCAGCAGGGCAGCAGTGTTCATCTCTTTAGTGCAGTTGAAAGAGCAGCTAGAATTGTGTAGTGTACTTGAAATCATGCAGATTGGTCACATGTCCACCATAGATAATGTGCTTAAACATACTGGTAATATGTTGTTGAAGATGTACATTTATATCAATACGCAATGACTTTATCATCACAGCTATTCAAGTGTCAAGCAGTGCTCCTCATCCACTAAATGGTATTCTCAAACTATTGACAACATGTTATAACCAAGGCAATGGCAAATAAAAGGCTTTTTGTATATGTGTTTTCACAGCCGTCTTCCATCATGGATTCAAGCCTTGATTCCAAAGATATTTTATATCACTGAAAAGGCTTGGAACTATTTCCCCTACACTATCACAGGTAAGCATTCTTGGTGCTCATCTCATTTTGAATGTTGCTATGATCATGTATGAACACAGTGTTTTCTGCATTTATCATGCTGTTAGCATTGAATGTCTGAAAAAATAGGGAAAATGATTAGGTTTGAGGAGATGGAAGTATTAATATTATCTATTATTATGTGTATTGTATGTCACATAAGAGCTGAAATGTAATCATTCACAAATTGAAATAAACCTTTGAATACAATTTTGATTAGACATCAATCACACTACTTTGTTCCGGACTGTTAAAATGAATAATTGAAATTTTTCATATTGTTTGTATTATTTTTCTCCACATGCTTGGGCCCCATCTTAGAATACACGGTAAGACATTCATTGTTATCTTTGTGATGTGTGTGTTACATGTGTTTTTAAATGTCATAAATGTTTTTTGGGTTTGTTTTGTTTTTTTGTCCCAGCTTTTAGTTCCTCAGGTGGAAGTTCAATGACTATACGAGAAAATCTCTGTACCAAAGGTGTACGTTCTATCTTCTGTTATGTTTTTTCCTTTTCAAAACAGTTTTACTCTTGAATTTTGTTCAAAACTGATGCATTGTGATTGTGAATAGACTGATCTCATTTTGACAGTTGGCTTATTGAAATATCTTCATGCAATCATTTTCCCTAGTTGTGTTTGTTAGTCAAGGATCATTGTTTGAAAATGTATTCTTTTGTCTTCTCAGTGTTCTTTCGTGCCAAGATTCAGCATACACATTGAGACCCACTATGAAGACAATACAGGCACAACAGAGAATGTGAGAATGTTCTTCTTCTAAGAAAGAAATTACTCTTTTTTATTTGTTTCAATCTATAGAGTTTCTGGAATACAATCATGCAGAATTTTGCAATAGTATGTTTCTTTGTGGTAGGCCCATACTGTGTCAAAGTCAAATGAGATGTCTTTTAAGTTAAGGCCGTTCTGATTTTATTTTGTCCACACGATTTTGTTATATTTGTATACACTTCTGTAATGAATAGCTGCTTGTTTAAAGTGTCAACTTGTCAATGCTTCAACTAAAGTTCTGATCACTTGTGCCATAGAATAGGTATTGGTTTAGCGAGACAAGAATTCTAAATGCCCTTGCTTCATCATTAGATAAACAAGCTGTAGTTTTGTTTTCATCATTGGACCATGGTGATTGTGTAGTTTTGGTCAAGAAATTCAGCTTGAGCTGAAAAAATATAGCCAACAGGAAAGAAGGTGGATGTCACACTAATGGCAATGAATTATTGATATCTAATGCACATTGATTTTTGCTTTGTGGACAAACTAGACACACAAAGAAGGATGCAACTTTTTGACTCTGTGTATGTTCTGTATGTTCTGCAGATATGTGGCTTGAAACAGGAAGAGTTAGACAAACGTGATGTTGAGTTTGTCGATATCGCAATGGACCCACTGCCAGACAAACATTACAAGGAAGAGGAGGTGAGTAGGAACATTTTATAGTTCTTTCCATTGTATCAGCTGTGTTCTATTGGGTGTACCAAACAAAACTTTATTTAATGTCTGAATATTTATCATAATCATTAACTATTGTATTATCTTCCTAAGTGTTTGTTGGTGAAAGTTACCTGTATGTGGATTCTGAAAAGAAAAAAAATCAATTTTTTAATTGGTATTCAATGTGGCACATGTGCAAAGGAATAAATGTGTGTACACCACTTTATTCTGTCAAAAATGTGTGCTATAACAATATGCAACATGGAACTATTCATGAATATCAAAAATGTATTGTTGTTGTTTTGTGTGTTTTTTAATTAATTTTTTGTCTTCTGCTCTTTACAGGATCCTACAAAATTCATGTCCAAGAAAACTGAAAGAGGTCCACTAAAAGAGGATTGGAAGGTGATATTTGCTGCTTTTCTTTGGTGTTTGTTTGTTGTTGTTGTTTTTTTAATGAGTTTTCTGCATGTTAATACCTGTATATCATACTTTACTTTTTACATTACCACATTTAATGTTACCACATAGGGTTTCAATGTAAAGACATAATGGATACAAGAGAAAGTAATGTGATCCCATTTTTATAAGCACACATGGTCATCTCAACAAAGATAACAGAAAAGTGACTCATATGAATGTGGGGCCTGTGTATTGATTTAGTCTTAGTATTTGAACTCCCAATATTTTCATTTTAGATTGTGTGATGTGGCAGTGTCTTTTTGTCTACATTAGATATTATCTCCCCGGTAAGAGATCATTGCATCAAGCTATAGTTTTCAATGACGATGTAATATTTCTTTACAAATATTCATGTCTTTTTGTCTGTACATAATTCCCCAGGATAACACATCACCCATCATGTGCTCTTACAAATTGGTCAAAGTCAAGTTTGAGGTGTTTGGTCTCCAGGGAAGAATGGAGTCATTTGCTCACAAGGTGGGTGTTAGCACATACTAGCACGTAATAGATGTAAAGCGCTTTGAGCTCTCTGGAGGAAAAGCGCTATGAAATGCCATCTTTACTTTACATACTGTGTCAGTCGTATCAAGTCAGCTTAATGTTGCTCATTCAAAGTAGTTGGTACCTGTAAGAAAATATTCTCCCTTGCTATGATAAAACACGATTTGGGGGTTTGTTTGTTGTGTGTGTGTGCGTGTGCAGAAGTAGATGCTTGAATATGAATTATGAAAGTCTTTGTGCAGTTGAAACTTGGAAGAACTTCAGTCTATGTTGGTGCAATTAGACAGGACAAAGATATTGTCTTGTGTGGATATTCTTATTTGTAAAAGAATGAATAAGTTTAATACAACTTTGACCCAATGCAATTTACACAAATTAAGAACTACCAAACTCTAACATTTCAGAGTGTGAGAGATATTCTCTTGCTGGGCCATAGACAAGCTTTCACCTGGATTGACGAATGGATAGGTAAGACGTCTCATATTCACTGTGTTCAAAATTGTTTTTCTTTGTAGATCAATAAAGCTATATCTTATCTCACTTGTTTGTTTGTTTTATTCTAGGTATTCACCACTCATAAGGAGGACATAAAGATTTTAGCTTTTGATATTAACACTTTGGTACAAAGTAAAGGCCATTTAACTTGTTTCTTCAATTAATGATTACATTGTAGATCCTTGATATAGCTTAAAACATGTTATGTATAACCTTATTAGAGCTACAGTTCTTTTTATGGTTGAAATAATCAACAATCTTTTGTCAGTGACTACATTTGGAAGTAGACAGATCGTGCAAGTTCTCATGGGTATACTACTTAGTTTTACCAGAAAATGTTTATTCATGCTGGACTACAAGTGAACTATTCAAAATGTGTAAAAGACCTAAGAATATTCAATATTGTTTTCTTCCTATTTCTTTATATACAGATATGGCCCTGGACGATCTCAGAGACTACGAATCATCGACACACGAAGCAACGAACAAGAAAGTTTTGGAATCCTGAATGTTGTGACCACACACACATAGCCCTAATCATTTTCCATCTGTGATTTACTCACCTTTGTGATTGTAACTGATGCTAGATTTGTCATAGCAGACATAAAATCTTTGTGAAATTTGTAAATAGTACTATATTGTGTCTTACGGCTGCGGAAGATTTAAAATTTGGCAAGCAGTTTGTGTGTTTTTTTCCCTCAGAATCAAAATGTAGAATAAAATGAATGAGCACTTGGAGCTCTCTCTCTCATAACAAAATCATATTGATCTTGGTCGTGCGATATCCGGCTATATGTGGCTCATGTAGACATTCGGTGAAGAGATAACATTTCTTTGTTGCGGAACCATCCTTGTAGGTTCTCTGGCTTTTGGGTTCTCTGGCTTGTGGGTTACTTAAGTTTGTTTTTGCTGTGTGGGTAACAAAGTTGCCCAGATAGCCCCATGTGTTCTTCCAATCCGAGGTTTTCTCTGTGTGTATGCTGTGATCTTAGCGGTAGATCCTTTCTTCTGGTGTCACAATCCAAAGAAACATTTCTGCTCAGGGGGGGGCCTGTTGACACGTGACTGCGTTCACAAACGTGTTTGGTATATTTTTTTTACAAAATAATTGTGGGTGTAAAGCGTGTAGAGCTTGCTATAGAGGGGAGCAAAGGACTATATATGCTATCTTTATTATCGATATCTATTTACTATGATGTAGATCGGCACATTGAAAGGTCGCCAGCAATCTGTCACATTCGTCAAATGGTCTCATGAAAATACCTACATGTGATTAAGATTCTTTGTGTCTTTGAGATATGACTTGACATTTATACTACTTATTGATATGACAAAGTCAAGATTTCTTTGGTTTTCTTTCCACATTGCAAATGAGATCTGAAATAGTGACTAGTTTGTGTTTTTGTTAATAATCTAGACAAATGTATTAATATGAAGTCTTAAGTGCCACTGTATAGTGATACCTATGAACTTTGTTGTTTGTCTGTGACTTTTAGAAATCATTTTAAGGGTGAAAGACATTGTAGACAGCAATTCATGATGTTGGCACTGTTTTCTGTCCACTAGATGTTACCTCTGTAAGTTTTAGCAAGTTGGGTTTCTTTAATCCTTACACGTTTTTAAAGGCACTTATGGTCCTTAATACCATACTAGTATTAGTATTGTTAGATCAGTTTTGTTGAACCTCTTTGTCTCAAAATGTTAGTTTCATTGCAGAAGAGGATGTCTTCATAACAATTGATTTACAATGGCACAGAACAGAACTCTTAATAAACAAAATCAATGTATTGTTACAGGGTTACTATAGGTCTTACTGTAAAGACATTGTGAGGTCATAAGATTTTTAACACCAATATAGTGATGATACACTAAATGATGTATTGGATGGTTTTATTACGCAATAATTTATACTTAGAATTGTTAAGAATGAGAATCAGTTAAGTTAAGAAAGATGTTGTTTTTTTTATCAATGATTTTGTTCTGGTGTTGGGTTTGTTAGCATTTTTTTGGTTGGGTTTTATCTTTGCTCATCTTACAGAGGACACTAACTGTTTCATTGTCTAGTCCCTGACAAAAGGAGAACTTTGGATGTGTCTATTGTGACTAGTAAACATTGAAGGAATCATGTTTTAACAACTTCTGAGTTCTCCTCAAAGATATCACCAACTCCTTTCATCTTGTACTTACCATTGTGTCTCTGTGTACTGGTACTAAAAAATAAGTCTATGAACAATGATATGATATGTACTACATTCACAGTCTGAGGCACAAATTTTCTTCTCACTTACTTTCATTGTTTTTCTGGAAAGGATGAATGAGACCCTTGGTTTTCCAGGAGATATTCTTGTTTTGCAACATCGATACAATACTGAAGCTTTCAATAATTGTATCTACTTAGCTGTTGAGAAAAAATACTTGCATTTCCTATATGAACCCGGTTATTTTGACGCATGATCTTTACTTGTTACCATTTCTGTATTGATACATCTTAAAGAGCATTTTATATTATATCTCTGAAACTGGCAAAATTACTCCTGAAAAAGATGAAACATATCCGCGCAGTTTGTGAACTTAAGTTTCCCATGTTGTCAAAAGGAAACATGTTTTAAGAATTGAAGTATACGTATCCTGCAGTACTCTGCCCTTGTCTTTGTTTCAATGCTTGCCCTCTTATCAAAGCCTCATATTGGTCTCATATCCTTGTCACAACTATTTGACATGTATTTATCATCAGATATAATCTCAACATTGATATTGTCAGATGTTTTCAAACACAATGATTTGATCTTGTTCCTCAGCTTAACATCATCTCAATTGTCAAGAGAATTAAATTATCCTTAAGTAATACAGGCTGTGAAAGGCTCACTACAATAACTCATTCCAAGATGGTTAAGCATTTTTAAGTAAGAAAGACTTACCATTACTTTTAGCTTTTTTTATTTAAGTGTCAGGCATTTGTTCCGAAGCTGCTCAATACTGTGATATAAGCATGAATTGTTTAGTGTCTCTTAGGCCAACGGGTTACTGATCATCATTCCTAGTCTGTCAAGTAATATTGTTTGTACAAAATTTGGAGTATAAGTGTACAAATTCAGCTCCTTCTAAATCAAATTAACTGCTCAGCGTCTTGACAAAATTCCATTTTTTTTTAGTATGAGCAACTTAATATTATGTACCAGAAAATTAAACCTCAATTGTTCGTATCCTGCGATCTCAGACATTGAATATGTACACAGCTCAATGGTCACTGTCATGATTATTTTATGATGTTTTTCCATATGGCATTTCCACTCGCCTGTACCGGTATTCCATCACATTGTCTATTTCCAGTGCAGGAAATACTGAGGTGGAAAAAGGTTGATTTTGAATCATTGTCTTCTCTTCAGTGCTCTTTATATATATGAATCATGTTCCTGTTTCTACATGTGTCGTTTTCCTTTGCTGACGAAAACAAGTGAGTCATTTTCAAGTATTTGGTTTTTTTACTTGTTTCTACTCAATTGTGAATTTGTCAGAAACTTTTACTGACTTTGATTTTTTTTTTTACCTTTTAGCATTCTTTTCCACATGTTGATTTGCATAATTTCTCATTTTCTACGACTTTGCATTTTCATCGCTGGCCGTAATGTGTAATCTCTTTTGTGAAAACAAGGAAGAGTAGATTTAATTCGTTCATTCTTTTCAATGTTTTTTCAATGAGACACTTTTGTTCTCACTTTCCTTCCAAGTATCAGTCAGTGTCTGCAACATTTCATTTGTGCACTGTTTTATGCAGCAATTTGAGTAGAATCAAAGCTGAATGTCTATTATCATTGAATGATTTTTATGGTACTACTGTTGCACCTTAACTGTTGTTACACTTAAAGCTCGCAGTATTGTTTGTTTGATTTGTTCCTATCTTTTCTGAGAAATATTTCTTTTTTTACACTCAAGAGAGCTTGGTCAGAAAAGGAGGCGTCAGTCTTAAGAGTGGCTTTATAATTTGGTAATTTGTCATCTTTTGAATAGTTAATTACATTTTAACTTCAGACTCGACTGTATGAAGGTTTGCTTCTGTGTAAACGTTTTCTGGATCAACACCACCAAATGCATGATGAATGTTCAGAAGCTAAACAAAATGTCTTCTGAGAACAACCCGGATAAAAAGAAACATACAACTTGTTTCCCCTCACTGTAGCATTCCTAATCAAATGAAATAGAGATTATTTTGAATCTTTTTATTTTTACACCAACAGTTTGTACAGATTGTACTGTGTTCCTCTATCTTTATGTTTGTCAAATTGTGTGCTTATTTAGACCTTCACAGTTATGAAAAGTGTCTTTGTTAACTTTTATTGTATAATGATTGGAAGAATGTGTTATTCTTGTGTAGATAGTGCAACATTCAAACGCAAAAAGAAGAACAATCTTTCACACACCCTAAACATGTCTTGCCTGAAGCTTGGATGAATTCCATATATCAAAATTGCTCAAATTTCTTCTTATCATTATCAAATCAAAATTATGTTTAGTTTTTTTGTGTGGTTTCTTTTAAAGTTGGATTAGTTCACTTAGTGAAACATTGATTGCATGTTATAGAAGAGGGAAAATGTGTTTTACTTTTTGGTTTTTACTTTTTGTAGTTCAATTTGGCCTTTGTTTGGAGGGGGGAAAAAAGTGTGTTGATTCTCTTCAGCTAAACAGATTAATATTGTCATTGTATTTGATCTACTGACTCTTGTATAGGTTGCTTGTAGATGACAAGTTGTCTTGAGCTTAATGACTTTTGTAGTGTCTACATGTGAAGGTGGAGTTCTGGGTCTAGATTTAGCCGTTTCCCCGTCATTTCAACATTAGAGCTTCTTGGGCACTGTGACTTTGCCTACTCTCTAGCATTAGAGATCTCACAAGTAATGTCTCTCTTTGTTGTTGCTGTTGTTTCTTATGTTGTTGTTCCTTCACTCACTCTTCAAAATCAAACAAAATAACCATCATTGAATGTGTAGATACAAATGAACGTTTGTAATCGTAAACAAAAGTGTGCAGTACACCTTTCAATGTTACTATACATCGACACATCACCCGCTCATTTGTATTTAGGCCTAGTCTTTGACTATGAGTGTGTGTAAATTGAACTACTGGTACAAGTGGGAAATTGACATTTCATGAAAAATCCTAGTAAAGGCCACACTGGTGTATAAGGCGCAGGGCCCATAGCGGCTTCTAGTCTGGAAATTATGGCAGTCGTTGTGGTATACGATAACACCTGTAATGTGAACCAACAATGAACGTCTACGCAAATGAATCTTGCTACTTGCATGTCCATAGAAACAGATGAAAGGAAGTAGGTCCAAATATATAATATGTATTAAGTGTTTCTTTTACCCTGTTCATATTCTCATGTTGTTCATGTACTAGGTGTCACCTACTTCAGAAATATAGTGGATAAACAAAGCCAAAGTGATCTGTACTTATATATATAATGTAAATTAAGCAAGAGAGACTTTGTACGCAGTGTGATATTGTAATAACTTGTCTATAGAGCTCTACTACTAACAGACTTTATCTAAGGCATTGTAAACAAGAACTTTTCATTTATTGAAACAATTCACTAACATGTGCAATGGATTTCTCAAAAATATGAATATTCTACTCTCGCATTACTTTTGAGCTATTTGCAATAATGTTGTCAAGTGTATGCACTTAATTAGAGGTTTTTAACACATTGTTCTTGTTTATTTTGTTCCCCCTTGAAATAATCTTGTCAATGACAATTTGTCATGCATGTAAGTTAACAACCACAGTCATTGTTTTTATCACCCAAGAATTTTAGGAAACTGATGTCTCTCTGCCTAACCCCACCTCCCTCCTGACTGTTCCAAATGATCATTGGTAACAACAAAACTACTTGTACCTTGTCATTGGCTCTGCTCTGTATCACAGTACATTGGTTACTGAACATTTCTGCTTACACAAAACTGACTGATTATGACGATATGACAGCATGACAATATTACCCTATTGTAATAAATGATGTCCTCAGAGTTTTGAGAATAACAATTTGTAAACGTAATCAGCGTTTGAGTGTTTGCACATCCACTCTTGTCTGTCTGTCCCGCCAATGTTTCAGTTTAACTCAGACACCAGCTTTGTTTGATATTGTCATTGCACTTTGTCATTTTGGAAAGGAACAAGCAGAATCACAGTCTCTACACTTGTTGGGTTACATTGCTTGGTGTTCAAGTTGGTGACACTGGCTTGAATCCCTGAGTGGGGCAATCTGGACATGGGTCATGTGGGTAGTTTATTTGGCTCTCCACCTTGTCCTATGTGAGACAGACAGGTCTCTCTTCTTACATGACCTAGTGGTGTTGTTTGGAATGTAACAATCAAACTCAAAATGTCTCTGTCCGGAAACATCAAGTTATCAGCAGTTTTCATGACTTCCCAGACAAGTGTACTTACTCAGGTCTCTTCACTTTTATCTCACAGTCATTGGGGATGAGGTGTAAGATTAGTCAATTTTCATTAGTCATTACTACTAATCAGTACCAGATCTACTTGTAAAGCATAACAAGTTTTTAAATTATGAAATGTGATCAGTGTATTTCTGAGAGAGAAAAAATCATTTTTGGTCTAAAACCTACAAGATGAAACCTTACATATTGTTTGAATTCTTAAAGGTGCCCAATGTATTTCTGTTTTCTTTTCAGAGTGAAGAAATGAATCTGCCATCATTCGTTTCAATTCTAAATTTGATCAAAATACGAAAATCTGGTGCTTTCTGTACATCTTGTGTATACATTTTACCTGTGTTGGGGAATAGATGGCAACAATGATGTTCCAAAATAAACTTGTTCTTTCAAATAAAGTTGTTTTAAAGTATTTCATTGCTGTCTATACATGTTTCTTTTCTCTATGACTGTGTTCTTGACTTACTTACTTGCATGTTTCAAATGAATTTTGGACAACAATGGTTTTCATTCATTCATTCAAGCAATGGAAAAGCACCAAAACAAAACTATTTCTCTGTGAATTCTTTATTGCGATAGAATCATCCATGAAGTGATCGCTCAAAGACCATAATAAATTAGACCACAATAAACTGATTTATCACATCCCAACAAATGAAACATGAGATTCACATACACTCCTCAAGCCATTGTTTGCTCTCTGTGTCTCTCTGTGTGTCTCTCTCTCGCACACACACACACACACACACACACACTTTCTATGTCTGCGTATCTGTCTCTCCCTCTCCCTATCTCTCTCTCTTTCTCTCCC
>JAUELK010007675.1:0-14283 GCA_031471215.1 Gastropteron pacificum | reverse complement strand
GTGTGTGTGTGTGTGTGTGTGTGTGTGTGTGTGTGTGTGTGTGTGTGTGTGTGTGTGTGTGTGCGCGTGCGCGCGTGCTTCTGTCTTCCCAAAAATCGGTAATGAAAGAAATGCTAACTTCCCTTTCAAAACGATTGGTGTACGTCGGTTACAGTTCGACAAGACAGTCTTCGTCTTAAATTTGAATCTGGCATTTATCCAACTTCTCGAGTCACTCTTTTTTCTTTTCACCTATCGTCGTAGAAACGTGCAAAGACACACTCTGACATTCCCAGAATACGAGTCACACGTATTTCAAAACCGCTGTTATAGGCGGCCACACCTTGTTTCATGTTGGCGTGTATTATAACGAGCCCACGAAACTATTTATTATTTAGAAGAAATTTCCGCGAAAAGGGGTGAAACAAAGTAACGAAATAAATATCATTCAGGTTAGCTGGCTGGAAGAATTCAGACAACAAGAATGTTTTTACATATACATCGTAAATACTAAATACGCATAAACTATACTCGTGCATTATGTCGAACTTATTTGTTCTTTTCTAAGCAATGCAAGCATAATGTAATAATATGAACATATAACGTCTTGCGTTTCGTCTTGTGAATTCGTACTATAATTAAGCGTAACCGTAACAGCAAACAATATGCCTCCAGGAAATTAATGGATGTTCGTACCGTTTCTTGTAGGCTACCATATGATGATGCCACTGTATTGCGAAAGTGCCTGAATGACAAAAATGTTCCTATCTTATCTCAGCATTACAGTCTTGCGAAACTAAGGGGGTGTCCCACCGTAAGCAGGCACGTTGGCCTATCCTAAGTAATTTAGTACTGGCACAGCGCCCCGCCTTTGTGCTTAGGCAAGGGATCTGTCACGCATGGGTGGTCATGAAAGGAGGCAGTGCCGTGGGAGGCAGCATTATGAGGCGTGGCCGCATCACGACAAAGAGTACTAAGACTTGACATTGACTGTATTCTGTATTCAAGAACACCATGCCTTGACTGTACAGTATTAGACTAGTGTTATGTATATTACTAATATTATTAGGTGTATCTCTATGAGTATTAATAGTGAGTCTGGTACATGTAGTATTAAAAGGCAGTAAACATGTATGATCTCTATGATCTGGTCTAAGAAAGAAGCAAGAAATGCGGGTGGCGCCTTGGGTCTCGTACAAAGTACTGACTATTACCCAGCCCTCCTCCTAATCCGCCTACCCTTACATCATCCAAGCTGACACATTCTTCTACATTTGTACTTCTATACAGTGCCTACAACGCCATTGCCTTAAGCGAACAAGACTGAAAGGCAAACATTCTTAAAACTGTTTAAGTAAACATTACAGTGTAAACAGTCTTTGTCAAAAGTGCATTGTCAGCATTGAATTTCCATTTAGCCAGAGGCTGAGGATGGGGGTGGGAGAATTGAGGTGACAGAAAACTCGTTGAATCATTACAGATTGTATAGTTACTTAACTTTAGAAGCCTCTTTTACAGTCATGTACTATAAAACTTATTTGGTTTGAGTTTGTGAATGTTGCGTTTTTATTTCGCTAAGCTTGAAAAACGGCACCTCGGCACCCGTGTCATTGGAACATAAAGTATAAAACGGGTTAAATATGAATGTAGAAAACATTCATTCAAACTTGTCCCAGGGAGATGATTTTGGTATTAAATTAAACAGTTCAGTCAGCTCTATCCCATGGCACCATAACAAATTGTAGTATAGAATAATTTCAATTTCGGTTTGGACAGCCTACTAAACTAACAGTGAACTAGAGGGGATGCAGCTGAATAAGATAACAGTAAAATGACAAGGAGGTAGCTATATTATATAAAAGAATTTGACAAGTAAATTGTAAAAGTAATCCTGAAGAGTGTTGATCGTCAAGAGATACAAATACAAAGTTGCTTGCATGATTAGTCAGCATAGCCGCATATACGGTACGTATGTAAACATGACGATAATTGTGTTTTAATTATGATGGCAGATAATTGTCTGAAGGAAATGCAATTAGGTTAGACAAGAAAGGGCTCAATTTTCCATGTCTATAACATGAATCATGTAGCCTACATATGGTGTATACCACAGCTAAAAGCATTATATAAAACATGCGTCATGTAATTATGTATGATGTACAGGGTGAGTAAAAAAAAACTGGACATCTTTGAAATGAAATAACTTGAAAACGAAATGAAGAAACGAGTTGAAACTATCAAAGAATGAAGTAAGTCCAGAAACAATTTGTTTGACAGATATGACCAGAATCGCTCCGGAAGTGGTGCATAAATGCAGATGTTTAAAAAATGACCCATTTTGGGTGAATTTCAATTTTGGTGTACTCACACTGAAGCGTGTTATGAATAGAAGGGTCAGGGTGTATCATTAACTTTGTGACAGAAAATGACAAACATGCTTGTGTTTGTTTGAGCTTTAAAACCCCAGGGCACAATGTAGGTCATAGAAAAAAATGGGACAACCATGCCAACGTATTGGACAGGGTTGGATAGCCATACACTGCCCACACAACCCACCACACACACAGTCGCCCACTTGGAAGCTATAGAGTAACCAAATGAGTTAACTGTTCAACTACCTACATCACATCACAGACTGCATATTTCTGACTGCACAGGAAGTCAGTAATCATTTTAGGAATATTTCAAGCTGACAGACTTAGTCAATGCAACATGCAAATCTCTTAATAAGTAAAGGATGAAGACTTCAAGTAATCAAAGAAGTCATGTTAAAGTGTGCCTTGCTCAATTTTCATGGTAGACCATGATGAGTCCTGCATGTTATTTCAGTATCTTGTTCAATAAATTATGAAAGTGATGATCAGCTAGTTAAGAGCACAGTAAGTAGGCCCACGTCCACATGTAAAAAGTGTAAAGCCAAGGATGTTTTTTTCACTAAAACTCAGAGCAGAGCGGGTGTAATTATAACAGACAGTATATAACTATACTTTAATGTTTATCATCACACTGTTACTATTCTATTAGTACATGTATATATTGTGTATTGTATGGAGTGAAGTCATGAAGGAATTGTAGCCTCTCTATTCTGTAGCAATAATATAGCTTAGCTTCAGGGTTGGATTTGGTTTGGACTGTAAGATCAAAGTATTAAAAAAAAAAAAAAAAGGAGAGAGAAATCAGACAACCATTTCCAAGATTCATGAAACTCAGAAACATGATGCCATGCAAAAGGCAAAGTTTGATTTTAGATTCAAGATAACAGCTCAAGTACCGGTACAAGTACAGGTAGACTATATTCTGATTCTAGCAGACAGGTAAACAGGAAACGAAACAACAGTACAGTGAGTACATCAGTACAGTCTTCTATCTAGAATCTAGCAAGACATTTGCAGCTCAACATCTTTAAAAACAGGTTTCTTCTAACGGCATGATGATGAGTAGCTTCTTTCACTGCGTTTCTATCGTTGATCTAGCCAATGTTCTCACTTGTGGATGAGTTATAAAGTTACTTGATAAGGACTCAGCGGTCTCTTATCTTGGCACCATCTCATCCTTTCAAAGATTTCTTGTCTGCTCACACACTCACATTAGAAATCTACATTCCTTCTCACGAGTGCTCAATCAAAATCAATGGGAACAGGACAGAACAGTAGAACAGAACAACAAGTGGATGCTCAAGAGTACAGACTACAGTCAACGCAAAAAAAGAAGATTAAGAAAGCAATTGACTCACCACGAGCTTCTATTGCTGAAAGTTGAAAGATCTGCTAGTTTGACCACGGAAGTATGAATTATCCAACAACCCAGCTCGACAAGTACTGTAATCGTCTACCTGAATGCTGTGACGAGTGAGAATCAACAGTATCTTCCAGTGTTGTGTTGTTTTCCTTCTTGCTATTAAAGTAGGCCAAGAAGCGCCCTCTCTAGTGCTAAACATAACTGCGATCTGATTGGTTACTGGGCGAAGGCGGCCCAGGCGGGGTCATGACTCACCCAGGCAAGGATTTCATGGTAGGCTTAGCTTTACCATAGCACACCCAGATAGCTTGTATAGCCAGAAAGCTTGTAGGCCTATATATATAATAGGCTAGAGATACTTATAATAATACCAGATCATTACAATAACCAAGGTGTGTTAGGCCATATTCTAATTTTCCAGTGTTCGTCAAAACAAAAACAAAAATGAAGAATGGTAAGAGATGGAATTGTCTTCATTTCCATGACGTGTAGGCCTACATTAATAATGTTGTTGTGTTTGAGAAATATTCTGTAAATCGCATTGGTCTAGTGGCTGGGTGGAATGCACGCACATAATCCTCTAGGCTACCGGTACTACAAAGTTCCTCTTTTTCTTTACCAAGGGCCCCTTACAAGAATTTATGAACCCAAAAAGAAGAGACGATGAATGATTCATATAGCCTACTTCAAGAATCCTAACAAGCTATGTCACCACTGAGGCTATTGTAGGACTACTACAAGAACATTAATTAATGTGTTATAATTATATTAATATCGGGTACAGTGTATTCGTATTGTGGTTGGCGACGCTGGTAGGCCCAAGAGAAAAGACTGTTTATTAGAGGGGGGGGGGGGGGGGGTCAACAGGTCCCACAAAAGGGCGCAAGAAAAAGATTATATTTGAACAGACCCTAATCATACAGATATGGGATATACTAGTCACGGTCTGTGTGCTCCAACCAACACATAGGTATCGGTCAAGGACTACAGTATAGTAGCTCTTGGTACCGGTATATTATGTACATTATGTAGACCTGTCATGAAGCTTCGTGCGTCCATTTAAATTAAAACATTTATTTGTAAAGAAAAGCCGAGAAAGTCGTCTACTAGATAAACTCGCGTATAATAAACAAGAAATAGTTTTTGTCAGTTGTGGATTGATTTTATGGCTGCGGTGGGATTTATGTGACTTCGGCAACTTATGAAGATGATCTAGCCTATTGATCGCAACAACTTTGTTGAAAGAGTAGGAAAAGACAAGTCATTTCTGCCTGTTTTAGCACAACATTATTTGGTTAACTCCCTTAGATCGAGAAAAAATGGCACAATAGAGTGTTGCTACAGTCACAGCTCTACTCACTACTTGAATCAGGTTTTCTATCTTTCTTTTGTGTTTTTTTTTGTTTGTATCCTCTTTCAAAAAGAAAGCAAATTAAGCCTACCATTCTGACAACTGAGGAAATTAGAAAGGATCAGAACAGAATGCCACAGACCGAGAGCCAAAGTAAAGCCAGTAAAAGGTCGGATAGAACTTTTTTTTCCCCAGTTATAAGTTTGAGCTTTTTTTACACCCCTAGCTACACAATGAGGTCACATAGGACTTTAAAGGAGGTGGAACATACGTTTTACTATCGATCTCCAATAGGACCGAGGTGGACAGCCATTCGAACTGCCGCATAGAGATACTTTGTTGTACTCCTAATAATACCCACTGCCCAAAATCCCCCAAAGGATTTGCACTCGGGTCGCCCGTTCGGAGGCCAAATGTTCACCAAGTGTGTTAAGTTAGCCGTTTTGGCCACCACGGCACAGCCACACAAGTGTGTTAAGTTAGCCGTTTTGGCCACCGCGGTGCAGCCACGGACGAGATGCAGCATATCAAAATTGCAATAGTGAAGATAAGACGAAATTTTGAATCTAAACAAATATTGAAAAAGATGGTAAAAATTCATGTACAGTACTTTTGTATAACCTATAATAAGCCAATTTTAAAATTTTGTCGACTCCTTGTTCAAAAGCCAAAATGCGGTACCAACTGAGCTTGTACTTGTACGTAACCCTAATGTCAGTTGGTGGCAACACTTTTGGTGGACGAATGCATGCACTGAAGTAGAAATACCATCATAGGCCAAGTAGGCCTTTCTAGAATGATTGAAAAGGCCCAGGTTAGAATCCCGAGAATGTTGACCCAATTTGGATCTAACAGAGTATTTTCTTATCCACGACCAGGTAGGCCTATACTCTTGCAAAGGTACTTTGTCACGACTTCCTTAACCTACCTAGGAGTAAAGGCAGACCAAAGACAGTGAAAGACCTCAACAGTGCATGGTGCGGTCGTCAACTGGGCAGAATTACTTGTACTTGTATGCCTCCCAGGAGGTTGAAAAGGCTGTCGGACTGATACATGTAGTGATAGTTGCTGTAACTAAGTGTAACTGTAAAACTTTTACTTTGAGCTTGCTGTGAGACAGGGTACAGCAGAACATTTTGAGTGCTGATCTTAGTCTATAGGAAATGCGTTATGCGCGCCACAGTGGATCCACCTTTGATTTTGATCACGCTCGGTTCACTCACGCAAATTTTAGGGATAGGCGCTTACGGTCTGTCCTTAAATTTCATTCACCTTCGTTCACGTCGCTTGCTGTGTCATTGTGGACCCCAGCAGCGCTCAGATTATGCACAATATATACTATTCGTCACCTTAATAAGAGTGAACCGAGAGTGATGAAAGACGAATCCACTCTGTTCCCTCATGTCCCTCCACCTTCGCCTCCATTTGTTTAGGTGGCGAATGGGGTGAAAGGCGAATGCACTTTGTTTGCACCATTAGATGTACATGACCTAGCATCAATTTTCTAAGCATGTGTCAAGGCATGCACTGTTGCAAGACCAGTCTTGTCAATGAGTTGGATTTGTCTGGGTTTTGAGTTGTACACCCCTGTACAAAAGAAGTTGAACATACATGTATGCATTATATTAAGTCCATCTGCAATAGGACGGGGCTGGATAGCCATATAAACAGCCTGCAGATGGCAAGTCCAGAATCCTTCATATTCATGTCTATTTTTAACCTGGGACACCAAACAGGTTAACTCAACAAGTTGTTGAAACAGTCTGGCCATTACGCAGCCCGTGTCTGGGTTGATTGGTGAACAAAACAATTCATATAAAATAAATACAAGCTCCTAGGCATCCACCTAACAACATAATTCAGAGACATCAAAGACATCAGTGCATGTGGACAACAGCACCCCAGTAAGATATGCAAAGATTGTGGAAAATCGCAGTCCTTTGTCGTGATATAAAAAAAAATATGTGAAATGTGAACAAAGAAATAAGGCAACTACAGACTGACTGATTTCGAAAACATATTTTATTGTGTTAATGCGACTGAGTCAAAAAGCGTGTCCAATGTTTGTGTGTCAAGGGAGTTGCAAGTCTTGCTGCTGGCATCAAAAACTTGTTAAACAGAAAGAGAAAAAAAAGGCCTGACTAAGTCTTAAAAAAGAACAGCAAATACTTTGAACTTTGTCTAAAACAACATACATGTACTATGGTCTCAACACATCATCATTAACAAACCGTTATAAAATTAGGCATATTATGATACCAAATGCATAACATTATGTAGAAAAAAGGAACTCTGAAAAAACATGATCAAGCAACTGTGAATCTTATACAAATAAAAAAATCTCATCAGAGCATAGTTGACAATTTAGAATTTGAAGGTATGGCATGAGGAAACGGTGACAAAACCTGCGTAACAGTGAAACAACAGAAAAGACAAGATGAGTCTCATATCATAGTCGGAAGGAACCACTTCTTTAGTAACCAATACTATAGGTCTACTAAATAAAACAACATAGCAAAAAATGGAACTGAGGTAATAGTTAAAGAAAAAAAATAAGTTCTCCATTCAATTATGATAACATAAGTTGTGCATTAATTTGTTTGTTTCTCTGAATAATTTTGAAAAACAGAGAAAACAAAATAAAGATAGAGAGACAGAGAAGGATGGAGAAGAGAAGTCAAATGGCTAACAGGCACATCTCAATCGTTACTACAAATTTGTCTAAATGTTACATTTCATTGTAGATGAGTAGATGGACTCAGAATGAGTTTTCCAGATCTGTGAATCTCATGTGTAAGAAAAGTGATGAGAGCAAACTAGTTTTTCCAACAAAGTGAAAAGATCATTTAGAACATTATTACCAGAGAAAATACTTCTATCAGAAAAACAGGGCGAGAAAACTATCAATGCAAAACAAGAGAATCCATTTTCAAAATATTGAGGGGAAAAAAAGAAAGAAAGAAAGAAAAAGAAGAAAAAAATGAAATGAGAATAAAAACTAAAAAGAAAAAAAAAGACTCCTTAAAGAACTCGTCAAAGGAATCAAGAATGTCAGAGGGAGGTGGGGTGGGGTTGGCAGTTGTCCTCTGCAAGGTGTCGTCACGTAGCTGGGTGGTGGTGGTGGTTGTTGCCGTTGCCTGTGTTGATGGGCATGACCTCCCCAAAGGCTGCCACTTCCTGGTCTAGCGGCATCATCCCTGCAGCCATTCTGTTGTCCCACTCCCCGATTCCATCCTTGAACACACCATCTCCGTCATCTTCTGACGGCCCTTCAACTTTCTGGAGACGAAGAAGACCATGTTTGAATTTAATTCATAATATATATGAATAATGTATTCAAAGGGGGGAAAAGATTATCCACTATCTCTTCAGTGGCCAATGTAAAGAATGGTGACAGTCAATGACAGAATTGACATTTAGTATGGAGCCCCTCTACTGAGGTAAAATAAACATTTTCTCAACTCAATGTCCCTCGAAACAACTCATTCACATATTACACGAGAACGAAGAAGAAGAAGAAGAATTCACATATTAAATTTAGAGAAGAACAGGCCAAACGAAAATGTCCTGCAAAGGACAAACAAACGTATGCTAATGTGGCAATGGCCATAGTGTTACGTACCGCCCACCTTGGCGCTGGGCTGTGTCATCTTGCTGAACATGTTGGCGTAGAGCTTCTTCTCCTTCTGGTAGTCAGCCTGCTGCTCCCTGCGACACACAGTCACTTGGTTCTTGGCTGCCTTGTTCTCCGGCTCCAACACCTCCACCTTCTGGTAGTCCTCAATGGCCAGGTCATAGTCCTTGCGACTTTGGTGGGCCTTGAGTACAGCAATAATAGTATAAGATAAGATAAGATGATTCTTTATCACATCCCATTGAGGGTAAATTGGTTTCACAATGTTTTTAACACATTCATAAAGAGGCATTCCTAGTGGGACACAAAGTTCATGACATATGAATTGCTGTTGGGAGAACTGATCTCCTATAACGCTCTGTATGTATGTATTTTCAAAAAATAACAAACGATCCTAGATGAATAGTAAAATTTGTGTGAATGTATAATAGTCATGATGATAATAATAATAACTGAGTTTGGTTGTCTATTTCCTTATCTTTTTACTCAATCTGATTCTTATGCAATGTATGCAAAGTTGGCCAATGTGATGTCAGTGTATACCTTGCTAGATAGGTTTGGATATAATGCCACTGTTATCATTATCATGGGTATTTAGTAAGAAGGTTAAGATGGTTTGGAATTGTGACTGGAATGGAAGAGAACAGGTTTCCGAAAAGGCAGAGCATTTGGAGGTGGCACAGTCAGCGGCAGGTTCTCAGCATTTGTGGGCGATATTTGTTGGTGATGTCTGAGTGAATGAGGTAAGTTTTAGCACTTGTTTCTGCCGAAATTACCGCTGCCTTTCATCTGTTTAACTTTGTGATTATCTGTATCTACCTTTCACATGACTTGAGTTAAAAAATTGTCATTCTACGCGAAGTCCAACACCCTCTACCGACTTCACAAAATGAGCCACCCATTCTCGATAGGCCCCGAATCAAAGCAAACACCCCAGCCTCAGGTATCTTCGGGGCGAGGTCAAGGATGACGCCACTTGCTCAGTTTTTAACGCTTGCCCATTGGCTGTTCTTGCTAGTTTTGTCACCTCCGTATACACTTTCTTTCGAAAACAGCAATAACAATGAAACGGAGATCACATTGCAGGATACAATGAGCATGTATAGGTTTTCTAGCAAGTGAAATGGAGGCCATGGGGAAAGACAAGAGAGAGGACGCATACAAGACTATCAAGGCGAGAAAGCCTAGGGAGGGGCTTGAATGGAATAGAATTGATGCTGGAGGAAGCCAAGACCCAGGCCCAGCACAAGTCGAAATGAAGATTTGTGACAGTGACAGTCCGATGTGCCTCCAGGCATGGGAAGTACTGCAGTCTTACATTGGAGTAGAGAAGATCCTGATCAATGCTAATGTCTCACCTGGCCCCTCCTGAAGTAAGCCTTTGCACTGTTCTGGTCAATCTCTAGAGCCTCGTCACAGTTCTTGATGACTTCCGTGTTGTTGCCCAGTTTCAGCTCGCAGGCAGCTAGGTTAAGGCGTGCGGCGAGGACCAAAGCATCCCTCTTCTGCTTGCTCTCCCCTTCTAAGGACGTTTCACTGTCCAAAAAATCCAGTATTGAGTTGTAGTTGCTCACAGCCTTCTCAATCACTCCTTTCTGCTCAGGGAAAGGAAAATGATGGTTGAATAGAGCAGAGAAATACATGTATCGTGTAAATCTCATTTTTTTAAAGAGTAACTCTGAAGAATAACATGTACAGACAAGTGTGATTCTGATCTCTTCTTATAAAGTGTAAAAGTGTTCCAGGTTCCACCTTAATATTGAACAATCTTTTACATCCAGCAACTTAAGACAACTTGCAAAGAGGTTTTAACATGTCAAGGGCAACCAGCCTATGATACAAAGGACTAAAAAAACAAACATGAATGACAAAGTAACAATCTCAATTTTTCTCTGTAGCAAGTATCAACAAAAGCCTGTTACTATTATTATTTATCTACTCAAAGCGATGATATTGTTACACTTTGAACAAGAACCAAGTAAAATTATTTTTTACAGTAACAAAATGAAACTGATCGCCTACCTTGAAGAATTCTGTTCCTTTGGCTTTGCGGATTTCAGATTGTTCAATTTTTTCATCTGTATCCATTTCGTACACAGCTTTTGACTGCAAGGAAAAGAAGAAACAAGTGAGTGTGAAAGTCATTCAGGAATGTGAACAAAGCCTAGCTTAATTAATAGTGAAGGAAGGATCTCGTAACCTGACAGTGTATAGGATTAAACTTGCATACAGATCATCTTGTATTGCCCGAAATAAAATTGAAACGAGTATATGAGACCATCAAGAGATGTGATGAAGAAATCTCACAACTGGGTAGAACAAAATTAAGTTTGAAGTGTGACCAAACAATACTTCTACTACTAGTACTTGCTTAGCCTGTATCGCCCCATGCAACCTGGATATTGTAAATTATACAAATTGACTTTCTTCATTGGTGACTATTGAATACAAAATTAAAGTTGAAATACGCTGATATTTTCACACAGGACTCCAGATTGTTAGTAGCCTACTAAAGATCATACTCTTTATTTATTAAAGAATGTTGTGAACAAGCTGTGGATACCCAGAATTGCACAGGGACAAAACACAATAATTATGATTTCATGATGAACACAAACACTAAAATCACCCAAAAAATGAACCTTAAATGGTATAGTAGACAGATTCGCTTTCATTTGTTTCCCCCACTGTGAGTTTGTGTTGTTCTCTTTCGGTAATTTCTTTATAAAATGTATTAATCATAATTGATATCATTAACAATATATATATTATACATACTTTTTCAAATGATTCCAGCTCAATGTCGTATTCTACTGTGGCGTTTGGGGGAATGTTGAGGGCTTTGTTGCCTGCTTGCCCAAAGGCATACTGGGGCTCCATTGTGAATCTGGACTTCTCCTTTGGGGTCATTTTCTTGACTGCCTCTTCCACTCCCGATGTGATTGCCTCATCATCTGCCTCTCCCAGGGTGAAGGACAGGCTCTTCCCATCCACAACAGTCTTGTCATTGTGTCTCAAGGAATACTTGACTGAGAGAGAGGGAGAACACTAAAATCAGAGCCTCAAAGCCTTGTTTGACGGAAATTATCGCTTTCATACATAAGTATCTTGAATAATGTTCCCTTTAACCTTCGCAGTACATTGATAGTTACACACACATTGTACGCTGTGTTCCGTTTTTGGGTCATACTTTTATAGAGAAATGTGTAAATAAAATAAAGGGTAAATCTGGCAGAACCATGTCCAGTCTAATTTTTCGGTCGATCCAATTGGTTCTCTATTTCTTACTCTTGACATTTGGCTACAAAAAATGAATTTCAGATATAAGAACACTATCTCTCTTGATGGGAACCATTTTTACAAGCTGTGGGTTCTGTAATAAAAATTGAAGAAGAACAAAAATAACACTGTACTTACTGTTGACCTTTGCATAGTTGTTAGGGTTCTGAAAACCTGATCCCTGTGTCATGTATGATCTGATGATGCCACCATCCTTGGCTGAACTGATGTCTTCACCTGGGATCATGGAAAGAAACATGTCAATATGGGTGAGGCCCTTTGTTCCACACAGAATCAAGAGGCACTTAAGTCAAGTTCATATAGGACAGTGTCTTGTGACTGAATGTGCTTGAGAAGTGTAAGAATATTCAGGAAGAACAAAACATGGAACATCCGCCTAACAAATAACATCTAGATCGATCTAAAATGAAAAAAAAACAAGCCATAAACATCAGAGAAGTAAATAGTAGATATTGAAAATGTCTGACAATGAAACTGAAAATGATGAGAAGTGACCCACTTCATGTTTTTTTAAAGACATTTTTGTTATATATCTTTTGTCTTCTTCCTCGTTCTTGATCAGCAACATCACAGATGACAAGTCTGGTTCTCTGAATGAGTGTGACCCTTTTTCTTATACTCTGTAGACTGGGCATGTACGAGTACGACTCTTTAAAAATAAAAACATTTATATTCCTTTGTATTTAGTATTTCTTAGCTTATAAAATCATAACTTAATATCTCACCCTTCCAGGAGAACAGCTCCACCTCAAAAATTAGTGTAGCACCAGGTGGGATTTTTGGAGGAGATCCATTCTCTCCATAGGCATAATCTGCTGTGGCTGTCAGCTTTGACACTTCTCCTTTTTTCATTGTAGCTACGCCCAGGTCCCATGCTTTGATCACTTGTCCTGAGGGAATAATGATAATGAAAATGAATGTAATATTACAGCATTAAAAAAGCGCTTACTACACTTCTCTTCAGCAAGCTCAAAGCACTTTTACTGCCACCTGAGCAGATATTTACTTTATTTTCATTACGTTTTCATTTTTTTTGAAAATTCAATTTTCATTGAAAAAGTGATTGCCACTACGGGCTGTTCTCACCTTTTCCAAGAGTGAATGTAAACTTGTCTCCTCTGTCACGACTAGAATCAAACTTTGAGCCATCCATCAAGGTGCCCACATAGTGCACTGTTACTTCATCTCCTTTGCCAGGGGACACATCTCCAACTCCTTCCGTCAAGATCTCTTTGAGGACTCCTCCATTCTTCTCTTCAGTTAGATCAATTCCAACTGGATCAGACATTTTGTGCTCTGTTGAAACACAACCATATAAAATCATACATCATATATATAGTATACGTCCTATAGCCATAGGCCTAACCATTTTTTTAAAGCAGATCGTTATGCAGATTTTAGTTTACATCATCATGTTCATGTAGACTGATGTAGATTATATGTAGATTCTACATGTATTGAATAGACATTGTTGCAATAGAAAAATGGAAATATAAAGTCTAGGGCCTAGAGTGATGATGGGGTTCGAGGCCAGGGTAGATCTAGGTTAGAGTTAGAAGAGGCCCACTCACATTTACTATGGCGTTTTTCTCTTAAACGGTTTGGAGTAAAGTAAAATAATTTCTCTTGCTAATATACTAATAAGGAAAGTCCTCTGTATGAGGCTGCAGTCATAATGGAAGAAGAAGAAGTTCAAGAAGTGACATCTAGATCTAGCTCTAAAGTCTTAGGGTGGCCGTTATTGTTATTAATTAACCCTATCTTCACTCTTCTAGACTCTAGGCTAGGCCTAGCTCTGATCATGTACAATACATACAATACAGATTACAGTATCAGTATACATACACACACACACACACAAGACCAAAGATCTTTTTTCAGCAGACATTGTGATTGCTGGAATCAAGATTCTAGATTAACATAGATAGACATAGGCCAAGTCTAGATTTAGATATTTACTTACGAAAAGAAAGTGTCAGTCAGAGTCAGTAGTCACGGCGACAAACAACAGCAACTAGATCTAGATCTAGAAGATAGCAACAGTAGTAAGTGTAGCAAAAAGAAGCAGACACAAACCGGCTAATTTCAAGGATTCAAGACTGCCATGCAATGTAACTTTACAAAGGAAAAACACGCTTTTGTCCGACCGTGGACTAAACACGATACCCAAGTTCGACTACGTACTCGAATGTTCTAATCCATAATTTCCGGATTTTGACAATGGCTATGGCAGAGAGCGTTGGTAGACTAATATATTCCTAGCTCTCTGGCCTAAGCCTAC
>JAUELK010007564.1:0-14290 GCA_031471215.1 Gastropteron pacificum | reverse complement strand
CCCCCCCCCCCCCCCCCCACTCTGCTAGTAGCTT
This sequence comes from Gastropteron pacificum, assembly GCA_031471215.1. Lineage (NCBI taxonomy): Eukaryota > Metazoa > Mollusca > Gastropoda > Cephalaspidea > Gastropteridae > Gastropteron > Gastropteron pacificum. Next base: position 14,256 of record JAUELK010007564.1, on the reverse strand, counting down.
ATAATCTAGTGTCTGTGGTCACCATCACCGATACGTCGGAGCCACGTACGTCCACGGAGTCACAGCGTCAGGTAGTGTCCTGGAATCGAACCCTAGACTAACAAGGTATACTGATTAATAAAGCTCATGTCAGACATATTTTGCCCAATCAAAATTTCAATATGGATGGATTGTTAATGAACTGGATATTGCACAAAACACACATTTAGTTAATAACACATTGACATTTTGGCATTCCTCGTAGGGGGTGGCCAGTATCACAGTATCACTTTAATTAAAGGGTGATTTTAATGGTCTCCAGGATGATCAGTAGGACCTGAACTGAAACACAATTAAAATCAAAATAAATGAGCCCACGAGGCCTACCACGGATACAATTTAGGGAGGGGGGGGGGGGTGGGGGGGGATCCACTGGTTCACCTGCTGCAGGCAACCATGACCTTTGGTTTGCTACATATTATTATGAATATGACCCAAAGCATTAAGGTCCAATTTCACTACTAGCCTACTAAATTAAAGGGAGACACTGGCTGGTAACTGGTAGAGTAGAGTAGGGAGAGAGTAGAGAGAGAGAGTGGTGGCTGGAGCTGGAGTGGAGGACCTGGAGGCCTGCCTGACTGTGACTGGAGGATGGCAAAATAAGTAATAAATAAGGCTGGTATGACATGACCTGAATCGACTCTAGATCTAGATATCTAGATTGATATGATATGATATCATCCCCGGACGTTGTTTGTAGTCTCTGACTCTGCCTTTGTTACTTTTCACTTTTAGTCTGTGTTGCTCTCCCTAGGCTATTTTTAGAAATGATACATGTGGCCCTTCCACAACAAGTCAATTCTGTTCTTGAAACTGTTGAGTGTTGGGGCATTCACAATGTCTTCTTGTAGTCTGTTCCAAGTGTTTGTCACTCTTATAGGGAAGAATTGCTGACGTTTTTTATGTCTCTTTGGTTGTGAGCAGGGAGCCAATGTCATAGTCATAGTACTCATTCATAGTGAAATAGTAGTCATAGTCATAGTAGTCATACAGTTCCTTCATGTGTTTGTATACCGTCCGTATACCTCGATCATGTCACCTTGTCACTCCTGTACTTATTAGGAGTCTAAGCTGTTCAAGGCGTTCTTCATAGGGGAGGTTTGCCAATCTTGGCACAAGTTCTGTGGTTCTCCGCAACACTCATCTCAATCAGGTTTTTGTCCTTCTGGTCATCTTGGTGACCATGCTACGTTGGCAAACTCGAGGTGTGGACACTGGTCTGACCAGTGCTTGGATTTACATGTATGTAGATCTAGGTCTAGATTCTAGCTAAATCCTTTTAGATGGTTGAGTTCTCCCATCTAGAATCTATCTAGATTAGATATCTAGATTTCTAGATAGTTTATTAAATAAATGGTTAAAACTATTTTAAATTGGTATTGTCAGTGATAAAATAACAATGTCGACTTGTGGTGTAACTTGTGTGTTAAACTCAAGTATGTTTGAACTCTGTAAGGCTGCAGGTTCTTAGGTAGAGACCACTGTAATGAATGGTATGCATTTTGTGCCTGAGACTGAGACGGAAGCTGATGTTGCTATACATTTTTGCATGCAGATCTAGAGAGTGTCCTTACCTTGTCTATTCACATCACTGACCTATGTTGACTAAGACTAAGATGGAGTGAGCTGGTCTGATCACTGATTGTTGAAAAAGTGTTTTGAGTGTCATTGTTGCAATGTTCATGATAAATGAAGTAGGTATCGTTTTATTATATATTAGATCATATGAACTCTTGGATGGTATTGTTGTTGTTGCAATCAGGCATAATGTATATGAGCTATTCGCTCTTCAAGTGGTCCAATAGACCTAAAGATCCATGGCAGCTTAGCTCTGCAGCCTGAGACTGGAGGACTTTCAAATTGGCCTCTTTTGTTAATATGTAATTATGCAATGCAGTCACAAGACCCCTCCAGACCAGATAACTGCTGTGCAATGCAGTCTTTGAGTTGATACTACCAATAACGGTGCAACATTGAGACATTTATTGCTGCAGTCCTGATTTAGGACTAGGACTGAACCAGGTGTATAACATGTACATCATTTTCTGTAGCCCTGAGGCTTGAACTTGTGTGAAAGAATTCACAAAGTTGACCACAGCACATGGCAACTTGGATGGTAGAAATGTGAACTACAATTATGTAGGACACATGATTTATAATAAAGTCATAGGCCTATTATATTATAACTATATTCGGCTATAATAAAAGGAAACTATTTTAAAGACAATTTTCAGTATAATGAAGTATACTATACAATAATAAGTAATACCTCTCACTCTTGCCTCAAGGCACGGTAAAAGGTTGTGTGTGTTAGTTTAGCAACTTGACTATGTTTGTGATTCTTCCAAATCTCTCTCTGTTACAGTCTATGATACTGGCTTTTCTCAAGCTTCATTCTCCCACCATCAGACATCTTGCGCTTCTCATGTGATAGAGTCTCATGAAAACATGGCTGAGGTTGAATCGTCATCAACGTTTGTAGACGACAGTGATAAGGTCGTGAAGTTGGGATTTCTGGAAGATACGGATACAAAACTACTGAAGAGCCATTTCTTCCCAAGCAAAGTTGGTGGAAAGCCATCATGGCTTTCCCTAGACCCCTTGCCAGATACTGAGCAATTTGCATGCCGATGCTGTAAAGGAATGCTCACATTCCTCATGCAAGTATATGCACCTTTGCAAATGAGAGAAGACTCATTTCATCGGACAATTTTTGTGTTTATTTGCACAAAACCATCCTGCTCACAACCAAATGATAGCAAGTGTTTTAAAGTCATGCGCTCTCAACTTCCCTTGAAGAATACATTTTACAGTGAAGAGCCTCCTGCAGAAGATATAGAAGACAATGCAGATTTGAATGAGTTTCCTTCGGCTGATAAATTTAATTCTTTATGCAATGTGTGTGGGATAAAGGGGTCCAAGAAGTGTTCACAGTGTAAGAAAGTCTCTTACTGCTGCAAGGATCATCAGGTGGCTGACTGGAAGTCTGGACACAAAGGCCAATGCTCACAAACACAGGCTGTTCCAAGCAAAAGTTCAAATCCTTCAAGTGAGTACTCTGTCAGTGGAAACAAAAAAGGAATCCGATGTTTGTTTAAACACCTAAAACAGATTATATTTCATTTCACTTTTTTGGTTGATGACGACCTGACCTTAAATTTTGTATCCAAATCCAAGTTCATTCACTGTCGTCCTCTTAGCACTTAATTAGCTTTCCATTCATGTGTTTATTTTAATATTTGAATTTGAAGTTTTTCCTTCTCCTTGAACAGCATTCATAAAACTGATTTATTTGTAACGTTTGTTTGGGTGACTGCATAAATAATGAACACATAAATGATGTAATTTTTTCATAAAAATTGAGTCAAAATTTGACAAGGCTACTCCAAAACCGTTTGTCAGATACTTGAAAAAATGTGTTTTCAAATAAAGTTCCACTTTTTAAACACCTCTCCTGAAAAATGACAAAATGCCCAATGCGGCCCTACATGTGATGGACGACTATATTCATATAATTGCCCACAACACTTATGTACTTCATTGGCCTAAGAGTTCGAGAGATCTGGTTTTCTTGCACTTTGGTCACTGAAATAACAATACAGTCTAGTCCACTAATCACACTCTTCTTGGTTCCAGTACAGAACTTTGTTACATGTAGGCCCTACCACAAGTGAACCTTACTGTTCTTTTAAAACAATAATTATGAAACTATTATCACACAAATATTCTTATTTCAATGTTAACTCTATCCTGCAGGAAGTCAGTGCAATATCGTCTTCAAAGAAGCTGAACTGGTCACAGAGGATGAGAACAATTCTGATTCAGAAGATGAGAGCAACAGCAAGGATGAGGCCGAGTGCCTGAAAGAGTATGAGAAGCTGATGAAGTTGCCTGAGCTGAAGGGTCTAGAGGGACAGTACAAGACTGAAGACTTGGAGCAGTCAGCTACAGCAGAAACAGAAGATGACAGGCAGTTCCTCCAGTTCAAGAAGAGAATTCGATCAGAACCAACACAGGTAGTGTGGTAAACTCAAGATTTCTTTGTAGATTAAAACACAAGTTTGATATATTCATCATTTGTCAAGGGTTCGTCTTGAGAAGCTCAAGTATCATAATGTATTGTTCGTTTATGATGTTTTGACAGTAGACGCTGTCCTTGATGGGCTGTTTTGTGACATTAGAATCATACGGCTATTCATGAATATGACATTTAGTTTTTAATACAGGTACACTGTAGTATGTTGGGCATATTTTCTTGAAAAATACCTCATTTTTGTGTCTCATGTTGTTTTCATTTAAAAGAAGTTTTAATTTTTTTTTTTAAATGTTACACCCATTGGAGTTTGAGTGACATAGTAGAGTAGTTTCTGAAATAGCTTTCTCCACTCTGACTCTGAGGCCATGAATGACTTTACTGTGTAGACATGTTTGGGAGAGATTGCTCCTGTCATCATCTTTTCTTTCACAAAATATATGTGATTTAGCTGTAAACTTGAGTTTATTTGTACGTTTTGGCGTTGCCTTTTTGTGCGTTCGCGCTTTTGGTAATCATTACTCTTTTTTTCCTGAAATTCCTCTTTTTTGAGGCACTGATTACTCTTTTTGGTCTGGAGGTTGTGGCAGGTCTGTGTTCTATATCATCAACTCGAAATTCAGCTTAATGAAAACTTTAGCTACCTACCACCATAATCGGATTTCGATATGATACTACACTGTACTTACACAGCCTCTTCAGGTCTTTTCGCAATAGACTAATAACTTTATCAACCACCATAATTGTATTTGAATGTACATAGGTTAGCCTCTCCTGCTACTGATCTTTTAACCACAGACCCCATTCTGTTTCAGGTACTGCGCTACAATAGGGGTGGGAAGCCCCTGTGGATCTCTGCCCACCATCAGTCATCCCCGGAGGATATCCCCAATTGCCTGTGTGGTGCCACGAGGACGTTTGAGTTCCAGATCATGCCTCAGCTCCTGCGGCACCTGGCCCTGGACAGCTTAGAGGCCAGCGTTGACTGGGGGACCCTTGCCGTATACACGTGTACAGACAGCTGTGCTCTAGGAGACAAATACCAGGAGGAATTCATCTGGAAACAGGACATTGGGGAAAACAATCTGTGATACATTGATACAACACTGTTTCAGATGTTAGGAAATTGTTAGATTGTCGATGATTTATTGTGTTTTGATCCTTGACAAGGACAATAAATTATTGAATTTTAAGCATCTTTGTGTCGTTGTATCATGTGTTTTACACGTCTGTTTTTGTTAGAGTGCTTTGTTTGTGCTGTTCTGTTTTGGGGTTGTTTTTTTCATCAAGTCGTGAAAGTGAAGAAGCTATTTCTTCACTTACACTTACAGTGTATTCTACATACTGGTTTATACCATCATTTTATCATGGTCTCTTTAGAATAAATTGTGAAAAAATAATGTTTAGCTAGCTAGCTGCAGGTGTGTACAGTGGAACCCCTTTATAGTAGTGACATCGTCGGCACCAGGACCAAATGTCGCTATAGCAAGGATGTCGCTATAACAACAGGGTTTCGAAATATGGGGGGTTGGGAAGGAGGAATCATCATCAAGGGAAGCAACCAGATTTAATGACACCAGATAAAGGTTACCCAAGGTATGTCCATGGGTCATATACATTGAAAGGATAGTGAAGTTGACACTGATTCTGGGTTCCTACTCCTACCCTAGGCACATTACAGTAGTAACATGATACAATATGTCATGTATTAACTACCAGTCAGTGAAGTGTGTAGCCGTGTGCTATATATACATTCCCCCCAGGTTAACCCCCTAAGGTACATGTACTAAAATATTGCCATTTTTAGGGATGAAGTCTTGATCTGGGATACAGATTTAGAAGTATGTACATAGGCCTATACTGTTCCAGGGTGTACATGTTAGCTCAGTGAGTCATATTAGATGTGTAGAGCTCATAAAATGTATGAATTATAATGTGTATTCTTGTACAGACAGTGCACCAAACCCAAGTGAGGCCAGTGTATGCGAAATTTCCATGAAGACTAGAACTGAGGCTCTCCTTAATCAACACAAATATGTGTGCATCTATGTAGAAACTTTTATCTGGTGGTCTATTTCTATTGGTCAGCGTGTTGGCCTCTACATACAGTCAATGGTCCCGGGTTCAAACCCTGGGTATGCCAACTTGATTTGGAATTGAGAATATTTTCTTATCCAACACCAGGTGTACTCTTGGAAAAAAGCACTTTGTCACAACTTTCTCACCCCACCTAGGTACTAGGTGTAAAATGGGTACCCGACTATAGACAGCGAAAGATCTTGTTGGCATGGGCGTCGACCAGGCAGCACTACCAGTTTGCCTCTCAGGAGGTTGAGAAGGCTCTGGAATGAATCGGGTCTGATAATATTGGTTGTTATTAAGTGCTTTCTATTTCAGTTTCTACAAAGCTTGCTGTAGATACTTTTGTTATCTCCCTTGTACCAAAATGCAGCAGAAAGTAAGCCTTTTTGAAATTCTGTCTGCCTAAATGAAATTGATGATAGTGATAGTGGAATCAAAAACACTATCTAAAGCCTGGAGTTAAATTAGCAACAAATAATAATAATATACTTTGGTCAGGTGATAAAGAGATCAGTATCAGTGTCTGCTTCCCAAATCGTCATACAATGTTGGATATGTCTCAATACAGTTCAGGTTGACCTGGTTTAAATTTAATAACGTGCAATTGCCAGTATACAGGATTCTTTGGATTTCCATTTGAAATGTGAACATAAATTTGGTACTTGCATTGCACACTGTACTGTAGTAATTGTAATCTTGCACCCTGTCAAATTGTATCTCAACTGTCAAATGTGTGCCTTGCCATACAGTAAAAGATATAGCATAATAACTGTTAAAGGCTACAACAAGATATAGCATAATAACTTATAGGCTACAACACAGTTGTACAAGTACATGTACAAGGGCTGTCCAAATAAAACCGGAAATGGTCAAAGTCATTGAAATCAACAATTTAACGAGTCAACTTGACAAAATGTGCAATACCTAGTAGCATTGATGCTTTGTCCTGGATCTAAAATGTCAAGAAGCAACACGCCATGCGCATCCCAGTCCCAGAACAACGTGGCCATGAGTTTCTTTGACGATTGCTGGATTTCAAACTTTTTTGGTGCAGGTGAAGATGTGTGTTTCCATACCATTACCATGGAGTCCCGCTTGGGATTACATGGTGTATCAAACCAAGTTTCATCACCTGTAATGATGCTTCTTAAGAATGCCTCATCGTATCCTTGGAAGTCACCTGCCGCAGTCATTTGGCCCACAGGTCCTCGGCAACGCTTCAATTAAGTGACACGTCAACTCGCTGCGTCTTGTGGTCATCGTGCCGACTCGATTTGGATTTGAGAGTATTTTCTTTTCCACCACCAGGTGTACTCTTGGACAAGGTACTTTGTCACGACTTTCTCACCTCACCCAGGTGTAAAATGGGTACCCGACTATAGAGAGTGAAAGATCTTGTTAGTATGTTGTTATGAGCGCCGGGCAGCACTACCAGTATGCCTCCCAGGAGGTTGAGAAGGCTCTGGAATGCATCAGGTCTGTCGGGGTAACAATAGTGGCTGTAAAGCGTTTTGAGCTTGCCGTAGAGCGGGGAAAAGCGCTATATAAATGCTCTCTATTATTATTTTTTATTATTATCAGTCAACTCTGTGGATACCCATCGAGCAGAAACCCTGCGATAGTGCAACTTGCAACTCATCAAAACTATTCTTTGGACAGTAAACTTTGAGTACTTTGACCAGTGATTCTGATATTTACCGAATTTGTAGGAGTCTATTTGAATTTGTTTGAATAAGCTCATTGATGGGATTGACACTGTCCTCTGTTTTGGCGTCAGGACACCTCCCTGAGCAATGCTTATCTTGGACATCCGTTTGTAGCCTCGGCTTTGAAATGAAGACTACACCACTCATATACCTGGGATTTCCCCAATACATGTACATTCTCACCGTAAACGGATTTAATTTCTGTGTGAATTTCACTGGGTTTGAGCCCTTTACCGATTCAGTCAGAAATCGCATCATCACAGCTCTCATCTCCACCTCTGACTACGTTTTAGAGGGGGGGGGGGGTTAGTCATCTTTGTTGAGCTGCCACACAAGTTCGTCAAAGAGCGGTGGTCATGGTGCTTCATCAGGAATTCCCCAGAGAAGTGTTTTGCAGGTGTGGTTTTACAGAATTGAAAAATATTGAATTTTTCAAAATACTGCACTTTTTCAGTTTTCTTTAGGACATCTCTCGTAGTAGTAACAAAATGTATACAATCAAAAGAGGTAAGAACGTGTTGTAGTTGTAGAGTAAACTGTGAACTGCCTCAGTTCACTGAGATAGAGATATACATGTAAAAACATTTCTCTAGCCTGTAAGTAAATTCACTTATTAATATTATCCATAAGATAAAAATAAGTACACATACAAACAATGTAAGGAAACAAAAATTTTGTTGGGGGAGTTTCATTGTTTTTTATTCATGATTACAAAATCATAATGGGTCATGTAGTGTAATAGTATACCTTACAAATTACATGTAGATGCAATACATATTTCTGATGAGAACAGAACACTAAGCTCTGATCATGCATCATTGTAAGAAACATTTGGCATTGTATAATCTCTTCTTATCTCAACATTATAAATACATCATTAACAATCTGTACAAAAAGCAGAAAGAAATGTAGTGTGTAAAACTTCTGAAACATACTGTGTAATGTTAATTTACATACTGATCAAGTAGACCTACAGAGGTATACACGTATATTTGATACTAAATCTAAATACTATCATAAACTTCTGTCTATTTTAACAGACTTTTTGTGGGATGTAAAATAAATCAAATTCAAAAGTATCTATCGGTCACTGTTACAATATAGTACATGTATTTACAAAAAGTTCAAGGTGATACATATACACATTATGCACATAAAAATTAATTTAGGTTACAAAGGCAGTACATTGTTTATCAACATAAATAACAAACAACCAATAAAACAAATGTTCCACCAATATAGATTAGTCATAATAATACTGTACTAGTAGTACTAATACTAATACATCTACAACACACAATATTGAAATTAGGTAGTCCTCCTACTGTAAAATTACATATTTTCAAAGATGGAATGGTAGGGTTAGTAGTAGTAGAAATCAAAATACAAGTTCTCCACGAAATTTAACAAGAATGGAAACCCTTGCCAGACCCCTGAGGGTTTGGCTATATTCGTTAGTTCAGGGTTTACATGTATTTGGTATGTTCTCATCTTTCTATGTTAGAATCAGCCAATTTGCCATTATCTTAATCCATCATCCCATTAAATTCATCCTTGAAGAAATGCTGCTGACTTATCGTTACACAGTCAGTTTCACTTACTTATAAAGAGACACCATCAATGCTAACAATTGAAGAAACCGTTTAACTCTGACAGTCAGAACTTTAGCTTCATACTTCATCAATACCACAAGTCTTTACAGCACACAAATGTCATTAATAGTTTTATTTCAATTCATTCAATGACTGGGTGCTTTTTATCTTAGTCTCCCCAGCTCTTCTTAGTCTTAGCTCTTTTGGACATCATGATAGGAAACGTCTTGTTGAGCTTGAGCCTCCAAGTTGAAAGCACAACACATCATGTACATCAGTCTGCTGTACTGCACACATAATTAGGTATACAAGTACTTCCACTCTTTTTCTGCTTTTTTTGTATTATGGATCTCTTTTCTCCATAATATGTACATTACAGACATTTTGTGCTGCATGCTGCAGCAATTTCTTTTTACCAGATGGTTGCATCTGATCTGTGAAAACAGAAGGGAGGAAAGAAATAAGAATAAAGAATGGCAAAGGAACAAAATGGAAGGTGCATTGTTATTGTTATTGTCAATTACGGTACAAGATATTTTCAGAATGTTGGTATGTGCACCGGCAGCACTACGTGCCGACCAGGCAGCACTACCAGTATGCCTCCCAGGAGGTTGAGATGGCTTCGGAGTGAAACAGGTCTGCTGTAAAGCGCTTTGAGCTCAAAGAGAAAAAGCACTATATAAATCAGCTATAAAAGAATACAATATATTATTTTTCTTTGACATTGACTGAGTTTAGGTCACTATTATTACATAAGCAGTATTTGATTATACACCATCAGAAAGAAAATACACTGTATCCATTTACAGGAAAATGCTGTGCTTAATTAAATCATGTAGCTGCTTTTCATGTATTTGTTACCACTAAAACACCACAGGTTTTGAAAAGCACAATGACATCCCTTTTTTGTTGTATTTTCAAGTATGCATTAGATTGATATTCTATTTACTTGTGTTTAAAATCAAGATAGAATGTTGATAACAGCTAGCAGCTCTTCCAGCTGCTAAACAACAGCATGAAATGAATTATTGTAACAGATAAAACAAAAAGTGGAAAAAAAAGTAGAAAAGAAATTCAAGATCAACTAGTTTGAAACGGAAAGATTATTCATATGGGTCACTCACTTTTTTTCCAAAGTTTTTCGTTGGTTTCACTAGGCGATGATGATCAATCAGGCAGGGAGAGCACTGGCTGGGGATTATACTTCCACTTCATCTCATGATAGAAGTCTATCAAGGTTTTGTCCTGCTTACTTTCATCCTTCTTCGGGTGCTGGGGACACATACAGAGATTCGTTAGGCCTACAGTATACTACTACATTATACATTATACTACTACATTATACATTATACTACTACATTATACTACATTATACTACTACATTATACATTATACTATTACTACTACATTATACTACTACACTATACATTATACTACTACATTAGTATACTACTACTACTACTACACAAAAGTAGGGCATATTATGTTAAATTCATTAATATGACATGACTATCACACTTCAGTGAAAATGAAATTTCTTGACAATGAAAATACTCACATTTGGGTTTTCAATTTTAGAACCAACAATTTGAATGAAATGATACACTAAAATTTACTCTACCGTTGAAAACATGATCAATGATTCAATGCCCTCTAAAATACTGAATGCCTTGCATCATGGTAGGAAAAACTCAGTTGTATTGTTAAGCCCTGAAACTGCAACACCAGAAAGGATTTAATCATCAAAACAAGAAATCTATTGAAAGTTTTTTTTAACCAAAACAATGGTTTTTTTCAGTGATCCATAAGATCCATGTCACTGGTCTGGTATTGTTCAATCTTACCAAATCAGGTTGTAGTGCAAAAGTTTACACATGCCCTAGGTACATACCTTGATGAGAAAGCAGCTCGTATCTCCAGAAGTTCTGCAATCAGGCTCCAGTTTGTGCAGACTTTGTTCCAGCTTTCCGACAAGCTTGCTCAACTTCTCAAAACTGTCCACCAAGATAATTGCGATACCAGACTCCAGGCAGAAAGCCTTGATCAGGGTGTGCTGGATGTCAATGCCAAGAGGACAGTTGGTGGGCAAGATACACAGCATCACAGAGCTTGAGTCACTGGTGACAGAAGTGAAATTGTACAGTTTAGTTTTGGTATACCATTGTTTTTAATGTTAATAATCCGTTAGTTGAGTGAGCTACATATCAGTTGATTCATGCTTATTGATACCTGGGTATACGACTTAAATAAACTTTCTTAAAACAAAAAATTCATTGAAAAATGTAATCAATACAGAATTTATTGCATACATTGCCGTAGTAGTATCCTATTCCTAAATCTTAATTTATAATTTATACTCAATGCCGTGTGTGCGCAAAAGATGCCTTTGCACTTTAAAGTTTGTTTGTTAAACAAAGAGAGCAAGTCTGCCAAAAATGTTGTCTGAAGTTCTAGAACTGTTTAAGCTAATCCAAGAGGCTGTGATTATTCCCAACAGGATTGCTGATGATTATTCTCAGCGTGTTTTTTGCTTTTCAGTTCAGTTCTTTAGTGTGGAGTCTATCATTATAATTATATAGACTGGTGGTGTAAATCTATAGAATCATGTGTTATCTAGATTCTAATAGTCAGTAACCAGAGGCTTGAGTGGGCCTGGTAGATAGCAGTAGATGTCTTCTCTATTTCATTTGCTTACCACAACAAAAAAGAATAGACGTTTTCATTTTTTTTTTGAGAAAAAAAGAAAAGGCCTAATAATAATACATGTAGTAGAATTTAGTCTATCAGTATCAGTGGGAATGAAAATGTGATGACTTGATAGAACAAGAAGAAAAAGAAAAGAAACAAATTCATGAACAGGGATTTGAACCCGAGACTGGAGATTATTCCCAGCAGGGGTGCCAATAATCATTTCCAATCTAAAAAGTGCCGACATTGCTGCTTGCAAACGTTACAGCCTAAAAAGACTGATGACAATAATTTCCTTCGCATTTCACTTTTTAAACATGAAAACTTACCTCTGAAGGTGCTCTGCACAGGCTTTCATTCCTCTTGTGTAGCCTTTCCTCCTTATGGCTTGCCTCAAGGTTGCAGTCAAGGAGATTGTCAGCGTCTTCAGACGCCTGTGATCCATAATAGAAGAGAGATGGTCAGATTCACTCACTTTTTAAAATGCTTACTTATGAGGTCTTAACAATGAACCTTCTATGGGTTAATAGGCTCAAAGTGCATATCACTATCAGCAAATAGGCCTCAGTTATTCCAAAGTTTTGGGTCTTTTTTTAAATTTTGATTAAAATATATTCTACAGTGTTCAACATTCAATATATGCAGTATGAATGATGAGTATGCAGTCAGGATGGATGTCTACATTAAAACACTTATTATCATTATTATTATTATTATGCCCCTGCATGCAATTAAATGTATAATGAGGGTTCTAAACCTTTATATACTTCCAGGCAGCTATTGATAATGTGATTTGTCCAATTGTTCAAATATGAAAATCACATTCTTCATCACTCATAACTCATATAATATTTTAATATGATGATGCAAGATATGAAATTTCTTTTTCCAATTAAAAAAAAGTTTCTATGCAATTTGCATTTTAAAAGCTTTTTCTTTGGTTGGGATGTTTCCAACAGCACCTAAACATCGAACAGAAGCATAATATAACAGAATACTTTTGGAATGGAAAGAAACGTTTCCCCGACGTTTTGCCTCTCGTAGTCCCAGCAAACCTGTAGTATAGCACATTGATTGATTGACTAACCGAAAGGTGCAAAGACAGCATAAAGTTCTTCTTACCGTGCATTTGTTACATTTTCCTTGTTCATTGTTTCTGGCAGCGTCATATTTTGCACACTTTGTTTTGATTTGTTTGCACCAAGAATTAAGCTCTTTGGTGAATCTTGAAAACTTTTCCCTTTAAGTTTTGGGTGATATGCTAACACGTTGAACAGCTCTGTTTCACGGTTGGGAGAAGAATGTGCTCTGCTTAGTCAGAAATTACTGTTATTGCACCATTTTCTATTTTTAGTAGCTGACACCAGAGAGTGGTGTGTAATGATTGGCTGACGTGGTCACATGGGAAAAATACGATTGTTTTATTGGCTCGTGGTTAACCCCGAACACGTTGATCGTACGCCGGGTATCCGAAACACGAGGGCAGCGGTCGCGAGCGAACACGAGGACGAGTGAGGCGATCTGCGGTTTTCCAGCGAGGAGGGGAATCCCCTACCTGGTATCAGGGGGAGTGTCACGAGTCGAGTGCTCCGTTTTCCGATGAGTCAGGTAGCGGCCCATTCATCGCTGACTGTACAGTAGCCTAGTATGAGTGTACAGTGTACACTATTAGTGTTAGGTTAGGCCTTTCGCTGATTCCGAAACTGACAGTGGTACTGAACTTGGCCTACTACTATTACTTTCAAAATAAGAATTCAAGGTCTTCAAACTCTTCATAATATTAATATAGGCATTTAACTCGTACAATCTAGGTCGACTGATTTTAAATCATGTTGGTCTAATACTAATAAATTATAGTGGACACCGGCGCGCAAGGTCTAATAAGCACATACTACATTCTCTTCATGTGTGCTTCAAGGCACTGATGGTGCGTAATTTCTACTCAATGTTTGGTAAACATGACAATGTAATGAACGTTTAGTATTGATTGTGTATGTAGGCTATATAGACTGAACTGTACCGGGTATTCGATATTCGGTGCCACACCGTAGGCTACATGTAGTTAGTACCTCGATCGCAAGGAGGAGGGGGGGGGGGGGGGGGAACGGTCTTGACA
>JAUELK010007453.1:0-14293 GCA_031471215.1 Gastropteron pacificum | reverse complement strand
CTTGTTGACAGTATCATCACAGAGCCTGGTTCTGATATCTGGTGTTTTGAGATCCTTCCATGGTGGGAGTGGATGTTTCAGGTTTTCGTCCCTATTTTCTGGAAGATGATGTTTCTGTTCCTCTTCATTTGAAATGTGAAGGAGAGACTTTCTCTGGATTCTTCTGGATTATGACTAGAAATTCGTAGTGAATGAGTTAATACACATGGTTTGGATCAAATAATATTTTACAACATGCTATGTATCATGAGAGTAATACATGCAGAAGCAATAAGAGTACAACACATGAAAAAGTGATTTAGGAAAAAAAGGACACTTTTTTAAGTGACCAAACTTTATCCTAAAAGCGTAGACATCTGTCAACTCAAAAACATTTTGCCACAGAAGTTTGAAGTAGAAAAACAGTGAAAAGCAAAGTGAGTGAGGGCACGTGATGAGAAAAAATGAAAAAAAAAGTGTCAAAACGGACAGTAAGCTTTCAACAACTACTACATTTATAAACAAACAAAAAAAGTGAAATCAAAAGAAGACAACAAACAGGAGAGAAAACCTAAGGAAAAAAAAGAGACTTTTCTTAATATTATCTTTGCTGCAGCTTAAATGAAGATTATTTGTAGAGGTGGAAATGGGCAAATTTGCCCTGAAAACACTCTTTGTAAGACTTCTAGCTCTTCTTCTTTCAACTGCCAAGTATTCTATTTATGGGACACAAGGAACATTTGTGTTAACAATAACATTTTGTTGATGATAATCAAGATGAAACTTACTACATTTCTTGCAATGATACAAGGTAATGGTAATCAAAGCCCTAGAAATAGGAACCAATATACATTTCAAGCATTGTGAGAACTAAAAAACTAATAACTAATAGATAGAAACACAAATCAAATAAAGAAGAAGCCAAAGCGTGATCATGTGAAACGCAACGACAAAACAACTTAAGCACTAGATAAAGTAGAAAGTTGTATTCATCACTTCTATCAAGAATGTAAACAAAATCTTTAAACTTCCACTTTCATAAATTAGCTCTGAGTAACAACTTTGAAAGAGAAGAACTATCATGAAGTTTGTTCACCTCTATTGAGTTTGGCTGTTCAATATGAATTGATTCACAATTCAATATTTAAAGCCAAGACTTGACCAAGAATACAAAGAACACTTTTTTCCTCTATTTCTGAAATATTTGAGTTGGAGCAAAATTCTCTTTGAAAGCATTAAATCTAATTTTTTTTAAAACACGGGCCAACTACATCAAGTCTGTTGCAAAGGTTTTGTTGCTATCCTATGTTCCTCAAAGATCAAAGAGTTAAGTAATATGAAATGTACAATATATGTCATACTGGTTATGAATACATAATACAATATGTCAAGCAAAAGCTCCTCTCTAAAAAGCTGCCTTCAAACTGCACAAAGCACAACATCATGCAAACACAAAACCAACAACTTCTTGTTTATATGGTTTTACCATTAACAATTGTCGCATTGGCTGCAAAGAAGTGAATATTTGTTTATTATAAACATTCATCAAATGACTCTCAAAACATAAAACATATTTTGAAGTGGCTAGCTAGAAAATTATCAATAACTTTTCAAAATATTAGGGTAGGTTTCCTCATTTTTACACTTTCAAGACTGTAGACCTCCACAATGGTATTACCCCTTTACTGACTACTGGTGAAGACTTTAGTGTTAACCTGATGCTAATTATGAAGCAATGAGTTTTATGAGACAAATTGAAGGTCAAGCAAATAATCTTTGATAAGAAAAGCAAAAGAATAAACAGGGTGTAATGTCTGCAAAGATCAGGTAATCTGGAACATATGACTAGCTCTTTAATGATGTTGAAAGTAATCAGCAACATTTTTAAAGAACACAAGTCTGTCAACCCATCAAACCTCAAAGAGAAGTACAAGTACTTCCATCATCCCAACATGTCCTTTCATTTATCTATACATTGATTTCCAGACTTTGTCAGAAATGAGACAACATACATGATTAAACATTTCTTGATTCAAGAAGACCTTATCGGGAGTTACAGGTCACCTTTGTTCTGAAGATAATAATAATAATGGAGTTCATTTCTAACGTGCATCATTCCCATTAGCATGAGCTCGAGGCGCTGTACACTTTCAAATCAAGACATGTTATACAATGGGCAGAGACATAATACACTCAGATGAGGTATCAAGGTCTGTCTACTTACTTGCGAATGGGTCGCAGTAATACCCGGCTGGACAGTCAGTGCAAGAGCTCTGTCCCTGATTTCCCTGGTATGTGCCGTTCAAGCATGTTGTAGGGATGACAGAGCCTTCTTCACAGAAGTGTCCCAGCCAGCACAGGTAGTCTGTGGGTGTGGCAGAGTCCTGGCCTCCAGGGCAATAGTAGCCAGGGTCACACAACCCTGTGGGGCTAGTGTTACCTGAGCCTACACAAAATACAGAATAGTTTCATACATAGTTATATTCACATTC
Source organism: Gastropteron pacificum (assembly GCA_031471215.1). NCBI lineage: Eukaryota > Metazoa > Mollusca > Gastropoda > Cephalaspidea > Gastropteridae > Gastropteron > Gastropteron pacificum. The sequence goes on along the minus strand of JAUELK010007453.1, from coordinate 11,822 downwards.
AGATGGAAAAGAAAAAGCTACGGTCACACAACCCTGTGGGGCTAGTGTTGCTGGAGCCTACAAAAGTCAAGCACAATAAAGTACAATGGTAGGATCTTATCTAGATCTAAGAAACAAAATGAGGTGATGTAGAATAGTAGAAAAATATTTCTGTTTCATATATGGTTATATTCATATTCAGAGCGGGGGCTGATCCTGTAGTACAATAAAGAGATGAGTGCATCCCCATCTTAAAAATAAATCTATCTGAGAAAAGATCATATGGCAAAACTACACAGACCATCTCCCTTATTCCACAAAGTGAATACCCAGATAGAATAAATGAATCAAGACATCAGATTGAACTCTGTGGATCACTGGAAGGACACTTTCACTCATTAAAAAAAGTGGCCTTGCCGTCAAGAATGAGAAAGAAGGCAAAGATTGCACTAACCCTGGCAGTAGGATCCTGCGGTGCAGTTATCACAGTCAGACACAGACTCTCCTTGCTCAGACACAGAGAAGGTGCCAGATGGACAGGGGTCAGGTACACTTATACCCAGCTCACAATAGTGACCAGCAGGGCAGATGTACTGGAAGGCAGAGCTACTGGTGTTGGTACAGTAGAAACCTTGACTGCAGTTGCCTGGGGAACAACACATTACATCATTTGCAACTGTCTGTACATGATTAATGATATTATATTTACTAGTAATCACAACACACATAATTTGCAACTGTCTGTACATAATGAATGATAATATATTTACTACTAATCACAACACACACAATTTGCAACTGTCTGTACAAAATTAATGATATTATATTTACTGCTAATCACAACACACATAATTTGCAACTGTCTGTACATAATTGAAGATATATATATACAAGTAATCACAACACACAAAGGCGATTGTGCATTGATAGTAACTAGTTTATTGAACGCTAGCCTGGATCTGGACAGGTACACTGGTCAACTGTCAGACAACGGAAGAGGAACAGCATATACACAATCTAACATGTACATTAAGGGCACACTACAAGGACAAATTAACAGACAATTAAGCTACATTGATTATCTATTCATATTATATTGATATATAATATTATTGTACTGAAAAGGATAGACAGCCACTTGGGCCATTCAAAGTTTTAATGGAATCATTACTTAAGAAATATTAATGTATGTTACTCATTACTGTTTCATACACATAACTTCAAATCATAATGCACCAAGACATATATATCTTATATGAAATTCATATTGACCATTTAGGAAACTATGTCAGTGAAAAGTAGAACAAATGTTGGGATTTTCTTCTTTGTCAAATTCCAGAGAAACAAAATGGTCTTCTAAAGAGATCATATCTAATATGCTGTAAGCAAGGCGCCTTGAGCTTGCTGTAGAGTGGGGCAAAGCGCTGTATACATGCTATCTATCCTTTATAATAACTCCACAAGAATGACGAGACAGAAAACCTTACAACAGGTGGTAAAATGGAAGAATAAAATGATGAGAGTAAATCTCACCAGTGGGCGAAGGCAGTCCAGGAGTCTCACAGAACATGCCCGGGTCACAGGCGATGGGTTTGGCTGATCCCTGAGGGCAGCTGTAGCCAATGGGACACAAGCCTCCACTGGTCATCTGGAAGTCTGGACACATGCAGTCCCATAGTGGGGTACACGTGTCGTTGGAGAACAGGTCACTGCCCAGTGGGGAGGATAGACAGAGCTTAGGTATATACGTGTTGTTCTTGATGCGATCAGGAACAAGTTTTTAGTTATTCACTCTTCAAGTGGCCTAAAATACCTACAGAGCCATGAGAGTCTAGCTCTGCAACCTGGGACTGGAGGGCCTTCAAATTGGCCCCTTGTTCATGCGATTGCGCAATGCAGTCACAAGCAGAGGTACATACATAAAAGGTATGTCCAGCCTGAGCTTACAAGAAACATCAGCCACAGAAGCAAGACCATTATAGCTGGAACACCTTTGTCTCATCGCTGGCAGGGGCAAACTTTGAAAACGGAGATGCCGACAGGTGACAGGTGACATACATTAATACTTGAAGGGCCATCTCAAAATAATGTGTATCAACTATAGAAGTATTTTCATATTCTATTGTCTTTACTTGTAATACTTAACAGTTCAAGTTCAATATGCTTTGTGACACATTATTCTCTAAAAAACAGTACATGACTTAATTCAGAGCCATTTGAAAATCTCATAGGTCTTAAGCTGATAGTACATCCAATAAGATTAAGAAGGTAAGACTGACACACTTTATAACATTCAGGCAAAAAGATAATGTTCTTATAAGGTACAAAACAAAGGGGAAAGGTGAGAACAGAGTCAGTCATCAGATTGTTGGGATTGGGTAACAGGCCACCTGCCTAGCCCTCCATTAGTCATCCCCCCTGTTGTTGTTGTGTTCAGGCACAAGTTATGAGCTATTCACTCTTCAAGTGGTCTAATAGACCTACAGAGCCATGGCAGCCTAGCTCTGCAGCCTGGGACTAGAGGGCCTTCAAATTGACCCCTTGTTCATGCAATTGTGCAATGCAGTCACAAGACCCCTCCGGACCTGGCATCCCCCCTGTCGATACACCTACATAGGTCCTACAACACATCATATGCAAATCAAGATCAAGACAGATCAAGGTAATTACGTGGTGGTTCCATTTGCGTTGACCAAATATCCAGGGTCGTATGGCCTCTTCTGGAATGACTTCCCAGCACAGAAGAATCCTTCATCACACAGGCCTGATGGTATTACATTGCCGTAACCCTCACAGTACTCGCCAGGTGGGCAGTCTAGACAGCTGGTCTCATTGGTACCTCCTGCGCAAAGGTATAGAGGGAGCATGACGTTAAAACAACCAATCAGTTTCTACTAATCTCCATGTAAGGACCAAGATGTTAATTAACTGCACTCTCTGAGTGAGAAAAGATTTGTTAGTTCTGCAAGGAATCTCAGCATGTTTTTCTTATTTTAAAGTTCTGTCTCAAATTTGGCTATCACACATAAGAACAAACTGATTCACTGTCATAGCAAAAATGATGTCAACTGTTTTTGTTCTAACCCTAAAAGAATTAGAAATAGTCATTGAAAACAAAATGGACTGAAATTTGGGTAATTTTATTTTCAGTTTGATATTCTGTTTATAAAGGCCCTCTATATATTTCATATAGTCCTACTATAAGAAGCTATTTGCAAAAGTCAGCATGACTCTTTTGCACAGAACTGACCAGTGTTGTTGAAGTATGTGCCAGGGGGGCAAGGGAACTGTGTGTCGAATTCTGTCCCTTCTGGGCAGTAATGGCCCAGAGGGCAGTCTAGTAACGTCACAGTACCATTGCCGCAGTAGTAGCCTGGAAACACAGATAGAGTTTGTGTGAAAATGAGTTAGACTTTTTTATAAAAAAAGAAGAAGAAATGAGACAACATTATAAATATAATCATCATATAAAACAAATATAGGAACAACTGTAACAAACTTTTTTATGAAATCATTCTCTCAATTGTCCTATCACCTGAACGGAGAATATTTTCGGAAATAATGGATTGACAAACAACCACAAAGAAATTTGCTAATTAATTATTTGGAAATATATGTACGTGTATAGTTTAATCTATTTGTTGATTTTTCTGATTTTTTTTCTCAGAATTGTTTCCTTTTCCCTCTTTTTCTCCTCGTTTGTTGTCTTGTCTTGTCTTGTCAAGGCAACGTCCATCCACTGCTGGATGTAGGCCTCCACTCTCGACCTCTACTGCTCCCTCATTTTAGATGCAACCCACTTTTTTGTTGATATATAAATAGCTTATTGCAATTTTAAAAACAGACAAGTACAATAGACAGAGAAAGATCTTGTAAGTATGTTGGTATGGGCCGACCAGGCAGCACAACCAGTATGCCTCCTAGTAGGTTGAGATGGCTTCAGAATGAAACAAGTCTGTAGGGGTTACAATGTTATGCTGTAGAGCGAAAAAATGCGCTCTAAAAATCAGCCATTATCATTACTATTATTATTATTATTATTATTATTATCATTATTATTACTATTATTACTATAATTATTATTATCATTATGCTTATTATAACTATTATTATTATCATTATAATTACTATTATTATCATTATTATTATTATTATTATTATTATTATTATTATTATTATTATTATTATTATCATTATTATCATCATTATTATTGTATTTATTTTTCATTACAATCAAGTGCTGATTCACCTTGAGGACAGGCCAGGCAGGCGTCCATGGCAGAGTTCGGTGTGTAGGTACCAGCCATGCAAGGTGTGGGGCCACTAGAACCAAGAGGACATTCGTAGCCCGCCGGACACTCGCCACCCTCCCCTGTGTAGGTCACAATAGAGCTGGGATTCGCCAGGTCCAAACCTTTTCAAAAGAATTGGCACATAGATATTTTAATAAGATAAGATAAGATAGATAAGATACAATTTATTGATCCAATCATGGAAATTTGGTATGAGCTGTTTGTTAGCAATACAATAAACATAATACTTCTAACATCACCCAACAAGAAGACAATGTGTCAGTAAATTCAATATAAAGCATTAATCGTGGACAACAAACAAATGGTGAACAAGTAATAACAAAGGATGAGTCTGAAGACATACCTGAGACACAGAAGTATCCTCCATCACACTGAAGTGTCGGGGCAGTAAGACCAGGTGTGGCACAGTAGCTGCCACCAGTGCATGGCGTACATTCAGTCTCGTTGGTCAGTCTTTCTGAGGCTCCGTATGTCCCAACAGGACAAGGCTGGTCATTGCCTCCAGTGCCATCCGGACAGTAGCGACCCTGCGGACACGGGTCAGCGGATGAGCCAGATGTACAGAAGTAGCCCGCGGGGCAGACGTCACAGACTGCGGCTCCGGTGGTGTTCATGTAGGTGCCCAGGACACAGGGCTGGGGGCTGTCCGAACCCACAGGACAGAAATTGCCAACTGGGCAAATGTCTCCTGTGGTGCCATCTGTGGATGGAAGGTATACAGACAAATTGTAAGGTCCATGTTTCTTTCAAACAAACATTGTTGTTGTTGTTGCGATCAGGCACAAGGTATGAGCTATTCACTCTTCAAGTGGTCTAATAGACCTACAGAGCCATGGCATCCTAGCTCTGCAACCTGGGACTGAAGGGCCTTCAAATTGGCCCCTTGTTCATGCAATTGTGCAATGAAGTGACAAGACCCCTGCGGACCAGATAAACATTGTTATAAAATCACTCAACACCTTATGTGCCTCCTGGCACAGATAGATTTCAGGTTAAGGCAAGGTTATAAGACCACTTGCATCTTGTACTCGAGGGCTAAATAGTTCATGCTTGAAAGATAAGGATAAAAAATGATTTTGTATTTTTTAAGTTATGATACTAATACATCAAACTTATCCATAAGGTCTGTGTATTGTGTGAAAATTAGTTAATTCTGTTATGAGGAAACCCATATAGTTTTTTTTCAGAGTGGAGAGACAAAGAGAGTATCCCAGTAGTATCACCTGTTGGGGTGGCCTCGTAGGCCCCATTAGTGCAGTAGTACCCAGCATCACATTGGCCTGTGATGGAATTGTTGCCTGTGTACAGGCAGTATGACCCTGCATCACACTGTACACATGCTCCACTGGTCTGCATGCCTGAAGGGAGAAATAGACAAATGGACATTAATTAGTGGTATGGAGAAACTTATGACGGTAGATTCAAGAGAACCTGGTCTGCATGCCTGAAGGAAGAAATAGACAAATGTACATTAGTGGTATACTGCAGTGAACAGCATCCTTTCTAAGACTAGCACTGGCTGACAAGAGTGAACAACTCATCGGCTTGGGGTAAAACAACAACAACAACATTAGTGGTATGGAGTAACTTATGACGGTAGATTCAAGAGAACCTGAGCGTACATTTTCTTAACTAAATTCCTGTCCTAAAAGGCTAAATAAATACCAATCTCAAAATGGAACTTTTCAAAAGAGCATTAGAGTGCTAAACTTTTTGCTATTTAGGACATGTATTATAATGTGTATAACCCAGGCCCAGTTTGAGAGGAATAGTACTGTAGTTGTGTGTGTGTTGTTTCTGTCTGTGGATGTCGCAGCGCCTTAGAGCATGAAAACATGGATTTTTGCGCTATACAAATGACTTTCACCATCATCATCATCTTACCTTCATTAGGCTGGTATGTCCCAACTGAGCATGGGACTGGTGCAGGGGTGCCTTGAGGGCAGTAGTGACCCACGGGACACCTGTAGCCATACACCTGGCTGACAGGCGCTGGCTCAATGGACGCGGACTCACAGTAATGTCCGGTGGTACACTCGGCATACGGCTCAGTGAGGCCAGTGGTTGGACAGTACTGGCCTGGATCACAAGGGAGGCACTCGTTGGCCGCTCGTAGGCCAGTTATGTTGTTGAAAGTTCCAATTGGGCAGAGGTCACCTGGAAGCACAAGGAAGAAATGCTTGTATGATACATTGGACATGAAAATACGCTGTATTCTTCTTCTGGTAAGTTGGATCACTCAGACTTACCTATTCCCTGAATAATTCTTTTCTTTTTTATAATCGTTATAATTTATATTATTCATTCAGTCCAATAACTTCCATTTTCAAAACTCATAAAAAGAATGTTGTTTTCAAACATTCTAAAAAGATGGTATTCTCCGATATGATTTTACTGAATTTTTGTAACACATTGCAAAGGCTTTTTCTCAAAGAAGAAACAAATGTCCCTCCCCCAACCCCCTCCTCCTCCCAACTCTCCCCCCACATAGGTTGATACATTTGTAAGGCTATGGTTTCTTAAATTTGTACAATCATGTGTCGGTCAAACTTATTTTCAGTTTGATCAACGGTCTTATGAGAGAACAACCATTATCAGGAGAGAGGAAAAACCACATCATTCCACACGTATATTAAACATTGAGAAATCAAAAGAGAATGTTGAGACCAGATGTTGTTGCTACCTGAATAAACTCCCTGTAGACAGTATCGGCCCCTGTCACAAACGTCTCCGGTGACACCATCGTTTGGTGTGGGGGTGTCGGCTCCCAAGAGACAGAAGTATCCAGCGTCACAGTCACCCTCGGGGGCAGATAATCCTAGGCTACCACAGTACTTGCCTAAATCACACGTCCTACATTGGGCTGGAAGTGAACAGTACATGATAATTATAAGTCACTTGTATAGCATACATATAATAATAATAATAATAGTCAATTTCTTTAGTGCTTTTTCTCTTTGATCTCAAAGCGCTTTACAGCATATTATTACCCTGTTTCATTCCAAAGCCATCTCAACTACTCTATATGCTGGTAGTGCTGCCTGGTCGGCATGTAGTGCTGCCGGCGCACATACCAACATTCTGACAACTGTCTTTCACTGTCTATATTTGGGTACCCATTTTACACTTGGGTGAGGTGAGAAAGTCGTGACATGTACCTTTTCCAAGAGTACACCTGGTGGTGAATTAGAAAATACTCTCAAATCCAAATCGAGTCGGCACGGCGGGGAAAGAACTATATAAATTATATCTATTATTATCATCTACTATGATATAAATACACATCAAGCTCTCAGGTTAAGTAGGGCTTTCTGTACGTCACTGTAGATAATGGTTTCTCCAGTCTGATGGGGTCTCATACTTACTATCATACTGGCGGCCAGTGTCTGGGTTGTATGTGCCCAGGGGGCAGGGGTTCGAGTACTTGTCTCCAGTGCCTGTGGGGCAGTAGTAGCCTGTAGGACATGTCACTGGAGTGATGACACCTGTCACATTGTTCAGCTCATACAGGTCGCAGTAATTACTGGCCGTGCAGTCGTCACAGGTAGGCTGTCCTGTAGAGGCCTGGTATGTACCTGGATGGGTTAAAAAATAAATTACCACTTGTGTAAATAATACTTAAGGCAACTCTTTTTACCTCTTATTATTCTTATAGTGATGATTTCGTGTAACGTACGTATTGCCTCATTGCATTACTGTGACATATGAAGGTGATATATGCACGAGAAGGATTTCCTGCAATTGGATGAATAAAATATACATTATCATATATTACATGTGTGTAATGTGTTTTAAAAATGTACCCAGCCTTGAGTTCTGTCTGTCAGGGGAGTGGGCGGTTTATAAATAAACTTCATTATTAATATCTTATGTTGTTTTGCTTTAGTTTGTCTAATCCTATTTTATCTCACCTCCTTTGCCCACGTGCTGTGGTCAACTTTGTGAATTCTTTCAGGGCTACAGAAAATGATGTGACATTTACCTGGTTCAGTCCTAAATCATGGCTGCAACTGCAAATGTCACTGTGTTGTATCAATATTGATAGCTTCAACTCAATTAACTGGTCCGGAGGGGTTTTGTGACTGCATTGCACAATTGCATGAACAAGGGGCCAATTTGAAGGTCCTCCAGTCCCAGGTTGCAGACCACTTGAAGAGCAAATAGCTCATAACTTGTGCCTGATAGCAACAACAACAACAACATCTCACCTCTTTCACACATGATGGGCTGGTCAGAGCCGGTGGGGCAGTAGAAACCTTGTGGACATGGGTAGGCCGCTGGTGTGGACGTGATCTGGCCTCCTGGACAGTAGTAGCCTCCTTGACATGGGCCCGACACCTCCACCTGGCTGGTGCTGTCACAGTAAAAACCTAACAAAGGAAAAAATGAAAAAGAAACATTGGGTATGACCTTGAGTTGAGTTTGTATACCTCTACCGACACACATTTATGCCTTATGCCTTATCCCCCCTCGTCCTCCCAAAAATATTATGGCCAATAGGTGCTGCTCTGTGGCGACTGCGTTTTGGTTTCAGCAAAAAGCGGAGATCATAACACTAAGGCAAATTTCCTTGAGAAGGGATGAAGAAAGTGTATACAATACAATACAATGACAAACTTGGACCTTTCTTTGCTTTTTTATTCCAAGCATGTCCTTAAGTAGAGTATTAGACTATTATAATCATTTATCCTACAACATTTGTTGATGTCATCAAAATTCACACTACTAGTGCAGCATATGCCTCTACCTACCTGGAGTGCATGCCAGGCATCCTGTGATGTTGGTATTGCCTGAGGAGTTTGAGAAAGTGCCTTCGGGACAAGGGGTGGGTGTGCCTGACTGCTGCTCACAGTAATGTCCAGGAGTGCAGATGTACTGGCTTGGGTTGGCCACTGTCTGGCCAATAGGGCAGTAGAAGCCAGCATCACATGGGCCTGGGGAGAGCAATGGAGTCACGTAGGAGCAATGATGATTAAGTATGTTATAACATGTATATAAGAGAATGCACAATTTTTTGAAAAGCACATGAGAAATGGTATGTATTTTGAAAAAGCCTTATAAGATAAAAGAATAGATCAAAATGATGAGTACAGACATACTTGACCAATGCATTCGCAGGGCCAAAATGCTGTGTATACCACCAACATCGAATGTAATCTTTGTAAAATAAACAATGATCTCTAAATTCCTAATTAGCTAATCAGACGACCAGGTCAGCTCCCATGTTGATGGATGGTGACAGCTATCCAGTCAATCTATACAGTTACACACAATAAGATAAAACAATATTAAGCTGGTATTAAAATGATATTGAATGTCTTAAAGCCTTTCAGACAACTCTCACAAGAACATTTGCCTCTGCCATTAGGGTAGAGAACTGATCCTTGGAGTATCAATAGGACATATATTTTTGCTCATTTCTGTTGTGTTGTATATTCTTATTAATTAGGTGGGGCCGAGCACCTAGTCTTCTCAGATAAGGACGATAAACTTGAATGTCCTGTGTGCATGTTGCGCACTTTAAAGACCCCCTGGCAGTTTGAAATCGATGAAGAGTAGGCCAGTTATGGTCGCTGTCCAGGCAAAATTCAAAATGAAACCCTATCATAACCCCCTCTGTGGCGACTGTGAGTTGGCTTCAGCGAAAAGCGGAGCTCATAACACTAAGGCAAATTTCCCTGAGAAGGGATGAAGAAAGTGTACACAATACAATATAATACAATACAATCCTGAATATTTATGACTTAGCAGACCTTTCGGGGTGTCCAGCTCGTAGTCATCACAGTAGTGTCCAGCAGAACATTTACTCGGGGCAGCAGACCCCTCGGGACAGAAGTCTCCGGGCTGGCAGCGACCTCCGGTACTGTTGAACTCTGGACACGTACACACATCAATGCCAGTGTAGTTGCCTGAGAAAAGAAAAGTACACATGAATGTGCGATCTTGTTCTATCTATTCAGTGATAATGAAGAAGAATGGTGAAAATACCATTGATGTGACGAATGGCTTATACATGCATTTTGCTTCTGTGCATATTAATAACCCTGTCTTCTTCTTTTTTTCATGCCTATTGTTAATCAGACGAAGCATAAACTCAGTCATACGAACGTTTGTATCGTTTAACGGGGGTCATTTAATAATCATAAAATAAATTGTTGGTGAGGCTTGTAATCCGGTGCAGATTATACTAGCACAAATCCATTTTTAAATTGAAAATAGGGGAGTGCGACTTATATACTGGTGCAACTTATATTACGGAAATTACTGTACCAAAAAAAACAAAAAGAGAGAAAAAAACAAAAATTTGAGAGAATGAAGCAAACAGGATAATCCAGAGGTTTATGTGAGACTGAAATACTATAAATCTGACACATCCATTTCCACTCACCCATGACAGTGGGCATGGACTGGGAAGCTCCTCCCGTACAGAACCATCCAGCAGTGCAGTTCCCTGACGGTGCAGACAGACCCTCTGTGCCACAGTACTGGCCTGGCGGGCAGTCCAAACAGGCGGCAGGACTGTCCATGTTGCCCAGCGTGTTGTACGTGCCAGCGGGACACGGGAACTCTGCGGCATATCTGGTTCCAGTCGGGCAGTAGTAGCCAGGGTCACATGGTGTTTGGCTGTAGTCGCTAGTGTTGGCCACACAGTAGTAGCCTCCCGGGCAGCTGTCACAGGAAGATTTGCCTGTAACATAAGGAGAAAGTGATTAGTAATAATAATAATAGATAGCATTTACATAGTGCTTTTCCCCACTCTACATCAAGCTCAAAGTACTTTACTACAATTTACATGCACTATTACCCCGACAGACCTGATGCATTCCAGAGCTTTCTCAGCCTCCTGGGAGGCATACTGGTAGTGGTGCCTTGGTCGGCACCCGGCACTCATACCAACAAACTAACAAGATCTTTCACTGTCTATTATAGTCAGGGTACCCATTTTATACTTGGATGAGGTGAGCAAATCGTGACATAGCACCTTTTCCAAGAGTACAGCTGGTGGTGGATAAGAAAATACTCTCAAATCCAAATCGAGTCGGCCCAGCTGGGTATCGAACCCCGGACCTTTGAGTCATGAGGCCAACACTCTGACCACTAGACCACCAGATAAGGGCCATTATGTTCTTTTCCATGAGCCAAGAAATTCCGCTTCGAGCACATTGCGTTTTGAGTAGGAAAATCATGCACAAGAGCAAAATACATAAAACGCTTCCTATCTAAACACACTAGAACAAATGTGGCTATTAAACGTCAATTAAACATATTATACTATGGAAACTAAATGCCTTGTTATATTGAAGAAATAGAGTGAAAACAAATTGATCTACTTGAAGACAAAATTGAGAAGGAACTCCACACACCATCAGCAGTGATGTTAGTCGCTGGATGGGATTAGCTAATGAATATGTGATTTAAATGCACACTTTGTAGTCAAATAATAATAATAATGATAATGAAGGGCATTTGTATAGCGTCTATCCCCACTACATGGGCTCTAGGCGCTCCATACACAAACTAACATAATAA